>JAFVLL020020277.1:0-36946 GCA_021397915.2 Tor tambroides | reverse complement strand
CGGAACCAGATTCATGAGCTGACCCCATTCCCCCAACAGAAAAACAAACCGATGTTCAAAAAGATTCTGCTTAATTATCATCCTGCAACTTTTTCATATGTTAATGAGCCCCACATTTAGTTCAAAACATCCTGCCTTCACAATTCCAACAACAAAAATTTGGCTTTTGATGAGGCCGTATCTAAATGAACGGGGAGTCTCGTTAACCCGTCCAAATCCATGCGGCTAATTTGAAGGCAGGTTTAATTACATTCAATGAGAGTTTCAAATATCCAGATCCATTTTGCTGTTGAAATGCGCAAGTTTTCAAACCATGACCTGCCGGACGAGGTCTAGCGCTACTAAACCGAACGTTGTTCTTTTGTAGCCAAATGAAGGCAATCACGATTAGTAACTATTAGCAAATCCAATACCACAGGGTAAGAGAGGGCAAAATCTATCGACGTAAGATGTATTCAAAGGTACGTGATCACTTTGATGGTCATTGAATATCTACATTCAAACTCAACTAATAAGGCCCCGATGGATTTCCCTACTGTTTTAATGATCCCACATTACGATGGGTGTTTGTTTGCTCCAACTGACCTTGGTGAAGTAGGTTTTTTACATTTTAAAGACCAAGTTGAAAGCAAATAGTTCTCCCTGTAGTCCTGGCTGTGATCGTCTGAAGGTATTTTGTGTTTAAAACTGGAACATGTATAATGAGGCAAAGATTTCTGCAAGATATGCTCAGTTATTCATGCTGTACATTCTCGGTGATTTTACGCAACACAAAAACACAGTCGATACGCAACTAGACAGGGCAGAACTCAGAACCACATACAGCAAGGAATAGAAAACAGCTGAGAATACTTCAAATTCACGTATGTATCACAATTTGAGTACCTGGAATATAACGGTTTGCAGTTCACCTCCGTGGCAGCAGAGGGTGAGCCGCCGCCGTCACGGAGATGAGGAAAGTCCGATAAAGAGAAGAGCAAATGACTTAAGGCCTTGTTGTTTGTGTATACAGACAGAATCGACACAATCGTTAGAATCGATCAAGCAGGAACCTTGATAAGGTTGTATGGGGGACAACTGAAGAACGGACGAGATTGGTCTAGCTGCGGACTTCTGTGTCAAAAATTGCATTGGCCTGCTGAAACGGCGAGAAAACAATCAGAGTTGAACAGTCGTCCCTTCGTTGTGCTTGGCATTGTGAACACGTTTTGGCTGGAACAACAACAGGGAAATGAATAGGAGCGCGACTTGCCAACTGCTAACGTTGAAAATTTAGAGTCGGGACGGTGAATCTGAACACACAGGGAACTTATACTCATGGCTTGAAGGTAAATCTGAGAGTTATTGCTCTAGATGGATCTACTACATTAAAGATGCCTGTCATCAAGGGACAAAACTTGGCCCTCGCCAACGCAGTCTTGGAGAAGAACCACAGAATCCGAGTAAACACTCCAAACCTCACAGTAACACAGCGGTGTACAAAAAAAAGCAAAGGGAGCAGAAACGCCCCCCCCCCCAAAGGGACGACAAACACCCATCCCGGGGTACATTTCGGCAAGGGTTCTGGGAGTCATATCCGGACGCAACGAAAAGGCAAGCTTCAAAAGATGCTGATCCATACCTCTTGACAAGTAGAGGTCCATTTGGCCCCATAATCACAAAAAAAGAACAAAAACGAGAGAAAAGGCGCTTTTATAGGTCTATGGCAATTTTGAGACGAGGAGGAGAAGGTTCCTCCCATTCTGCCCAGACTCAACACTACCCCATTATGCATTTGGTCTCCATTATTGATTCATTCTGATATAAAAATCTTCATTTCCGTTAATGGAGCTCGTTGCACGATTGTGATTGTTTTTGAGGCATCTCTCGGAGGTCGATATGAAGAACTGTTTTCAGACTACCCGCCGAATGCATTACTAAAACATGTTGCTTCTTTTCGCTCCCAGAAAGTCAGATATTTGCTTCCATGGCACTATCTTGGCAATTTGGCTTCCAAGGCAAGAGCACGTGCACCTTTCCTCATTGGAATGTATCTGATCCACAGTAGTCCGTGTTGAATAGTTTGTTAGGCAGGCCGATATGAACGGCGTTCGGTCTGGGCATTAGGGAGTGTGGGTGTTTGGGCGTACAGGTTCTGGTCCAGAAAAACATTGGGCTTCGTATGCTGTGCTGTGGTTCCTTTAGAGTTGATTGTCCAGTGTTTTAGCCTCACCTGCTGCTAGCACAAGCCGTGGATGTTCTGACACGGGTCGGTCCGCCGGACTCCATTTCAGTCTCAACCCTCCCCCCAAACACTTCCCCTCCTGCCCCGTCCAATCAGTCACCGCCCTCAGCTGCTGCCAGACATCAGGTTAATGGCTTGTTCCAGTTTGTGTCGTAGCTTGTGTTTGCGACAGTAACCGTCTCTGTCCAGCGCTGTCAAAATCTGAGAGAGAGGGGAAGAGAGGGAGAGGCCATTAACTGAAGGCCGAACCCATGTAATAATTCAATATTCGACATCGTTCTGAGCGTGAGAGTTTGCGGATGCTCACTGGAGCTCATAATGACAATGATAAATGACCTCATCAGATACGGCACTGCACATTCATCAAGATCAAACCGCTAATACTGAAACAACATTTGCATTTCAATTCAGATCTCGTGTGCATCTTTAAACTACCGTTATGGCAATTTGCACGACCACTACCAGGGCTTATGTTTCTCATGATCTTACAAACTCTTTGATTTAAATGCTTCCCTGAAATTAGTACTGTTTAAGTTTTGCCTACTGTATATACAATATGAATCAATTTTTTTTATACAAAACTACTCAATTTCTACTTCATACATGCACGTTATATACTTAATACTACTTTATACACATTATCTACATAAAAAACCATTTATATTTTATGTATTATATATATGTATATGTGTATATATATATATATATATATATATATATATACGTATAAATAGCATAATCCATTACACATTACATTTGAGGTAATATAATCATACTACTTTTAGATAACTTTTATATTACTTTTGACCCATCTCGTTTTTAACATTGATTTAAATTGGGTAATCTTGTACCATATTGGTATAAAAATACAAGGAGTAAGAAAATATATTCTATTTGTTGTTATCAATAACACAAAGTACATTAAACATTATATTACATTATAAAATTATAAAATGTAATTTAATCTAATTACAAGTACTTAATTTTTGGAATCGGATTACACAATCCAGATTACATGTAATCAGTTACTACCCAGCTCTGTATACTGCATTCACATTTTTGCTGAAAAATAATAAATATATAATCACATTTTAATATTTATATTTAATATCAATATTTTCATTACTGTATAGCATTATAAATATTAACTATGTATATATAATTATTTAATAAGTATACTTATTATTTAAAAATATTAAATTGGGTGTTGCTTTTATATCTGACTGAATACCTGTTTGGTGATGCTATAACCACATTTGAATATTTATATTAAATATATAATTATTCTTATTATTGTATAATATATATATTTTTTTTAATCTGAAATTGGGTGTTGTTGGTTTGATATCTGACTGAATACTAATTTATTAGAGATGACGCTTAACTCACAAACTGAAAAACCAACCACTTAACACTTTAAACCCCTCCAAACACTTGACTCTTGCATGCTAGTATGCTGGTAATAGTATGCGTAAACGTGTAACATTTAGAACGGGATGTAAAATAAGAGTCCCAGGTCTCACCTCTTCCTTGTACTTGTTGATGTAGAAGTACAGTTCACTAAGCGCGCTCAGTGTGTTGAACTCGTTGCCATGGAGACGGGACTGCTCTACCAGATAGGCATCCATGTCCTGATCGCTGATACTTGGCATCTTGCTGATGTCTCGGTAATATCTTGAAAACACACACACACACACACACACGGGTTAAAAATCATCTACTTCATATTGTAAATGAACAGTTTGGAGTTAATCTACTGGAGAAAATGAAAACTAAAATGATGAATTTCAGTTTATGCTGCCTAGTAAAAGACTGTAGTGCAAATGACTAATTAGTGGCACCTACTAAGGCAAGTACATTATTATTATTGCTTACATGATATATTTTAGTATCACTGAGATACTATTATAGTTTTTATTAAAATGTAGAATTTTTATTTTCTGTTTTTATTTTAGTTAAAATTTTAGTTTTTGTCATTTTCATTTTTTTTTATGTCTTTATATATTTATTTTATTCAAGCTCAAATTTCAAAACAAGAAATGTTGCCTCAGCAGCTAGCTGAAATAAAATAAGTGTAAACTTTTTATATATTTTATATCAGTTAAAGGTTTATTTCACGTAGCAAAAATGTTTATGGTTTTGACCTCCATCGTATTTTTTTTTTCCATATTGTGGAAGTCAATGGCTACCAGCAACTGTTTGGTTACCAGTACTCTTTAAAATATCTTTTTTTGTGTTCAACAGAAGAAAGAAACTCACACAGGTTTGGAAAAACTTGAAGGGGAGTAAGTAATGACAGAACTATCATTTTTGGGTGAACGAAAAACCAGTACCCTTGCAAGGTCTGAACCTACAGAACAATCTTTCTAGATGTTTAATTACTAGGCTACACCAGTCAGATCAAGTCCGTGGTATTTTGAGGCACGTGTCCGTACCTCTCCACCCAGCTCTTGTAGTTCGGGATGTCTTTAGCATAGAGGAGCTTGTTTGACGGGGAGTCTTTGCCCAGGCGATGCTCAGATGTCGAGCAGGAGTCCATGAAGGTCTGAGCCACCACTGACAGACAGGCATCTGTAATACTGTTCTTGTGGATGTCAAAGACAAACTGAGGGTTTTTTATCACGTTGACCCAAAACCGCAGAGGAAGGCTGGTTTAGAAAGAAAGAGAGAGATACAATAAAATCTGATTACGTCCAAAAAGCTTTTTAGTGATTGTGGTTTGTCTTGAATCGCACTAAAATACATTATTTTTCAATTGCTCTGAGAGCATGCTGCGTTCCCGATACAAATGGAACTGAACTGGCAAACCAGCAGGGCTTAAAAACAACCCAAACAGATGCTGCAGAAAATGAGGGCGAAGACAGGAAGTGCTCGGGATCTCACCAGTTGCTCTTCCAGGTGTGCCGTACGTCCGGGTCGGTGATCTGTCGCTTGTCTGCCTGCTCATCCAGGAAATCAAACATGTATTTGATGGCCAGCGGGAGAGCGCTGCCGCGATGGGCCGTGCTGAACACCGTTTCAAAAAGATCGTCCACAAACTTCTGCAGTGTGCCCTAAAAACAAGACACATGAGAGTTTACAACATGCTTTGGATAAAATGTCTGGAGTCACATTAGGTGTTTTGAGGCGCAATTCACATTTTATTAAAAAAAATGCTAATTGTGAGGTTTTAATTTATGTGTTTTAAATGTTTAATGTTATGGATGAATGATTCTTTTAGTTGAATGATTAAATGGATTGTTACAACTTTTCATTCGCAGTCTGCTTTATAATGTACAAATAGTTAACTTTTTTTAAAATATGTTATTTACTCACATTATTCTTGTACTAAAGCTATATGCTTTTTATTTTTTTTGTCATACAACAACAGTTTCATAATGACCATGCCTTTTCTTTGTGTGCAAACAGACCAAATTTCAGTTACTTACTAATAAGCTTCAATTCAGATGAAAATTGTTTGCATTAATGTCCATTTACAAAAACGGTACACTATTATTCAAAAGTTTGAGTTTGGTACGATTTTGAAAATATTTGTGAAAGGCGGCTCACCAAGTATTTATTTAATAACAAATATGATATAAAAACAGTTGTAATATTATAATTACAATTTAAAATAACTGTTTTCTATTTGAATATATTTTCAAATGTAACGCAAATATAAATCCTGTAACAATGTAACAGTCTTTACGGTCACTTTTAATCAATGTAATGCATCCTTGCTGAATACAAATATTAAAAAAATCTTACTGAGCTCACACTTTTGAACAGTTGCTGTTAGGGTGAGTAAATCATTCTTTAACCATGGTAAAACACTGTAGCATACAGCCTTGAGTGTTTATTGTGTTAAAAACATAAGCTTCCTGTGTAGGATGATGTGTATGTACCTTGGTAGCCAGTAAGCGTGTGAGGTAAATCTCAGACACCATCTTGCTCCCACGGTCTCCTTCCCGCTGGTCTGCGTGCTCATGGTTCTTCACCAGGTGCCAGAGCTTGGTGCCCGTCTCTTGGTCAGGTGTGATCATGGGAGCCCTGGATCGAAGGCTGTCTGGACTACTAGATGTCCTCAGCAGGCTCTCTATGTACAGTACAATCCAAATTAGCATGTTCTTCAATCTGCTTCTTGACAGTGCATTGCAGTTTACATATATCTTAGTCTGTACATCTAAACTGTTTCTGAATCATTATCTTTCTAATAGCTGTGTCTCAAAGCCTAGTGAGCCGAATCAGCGTTTACTGTCTACAAGTATAGATGTCTAAATAAACATCGTTATGACTGAAATGGATCCTCTTACAGTTTGAAAGCATGTCTATGATATTCCAATTTGCTGTTTAGCTTAGGTTTTGAAACACAGCCTACAGTATGTTATTTCATTGAATGGCTGGTGAAAAGATCTTAGATTCCCATTTGAGCCAAACATGCTGCATGTGGCATGACACAAAATGCTGGAAGAATCAATGATATATTAAACAAACATGGCTAAAGCCGAGGATTGTGTGGCGTAAAGCGATCCGAGAGACTGAGGCTTACCGTATCGACTGAGAGAACGAGTGAACGTGAAGGAGTTGGCGATGTTGTAAGCGGATACCTGCTTCTGAACCAAAGCCACCAAAGACCCATCTGTCACCTGAGATGGAAAATGAGAACTATATAAAAAAAAGCATCTCCATTTTTGTACAGCATGCGACAAGCATTTGTAAATTTGCATAACATAACGGAGCAGCTGCCAGGAAATGTTGTTTAACCTGGTAGTGCGCCAGTGTGTTCAATCTCTTCCAGTCGCTCTCGATCTTTGTGGTGACGTCTTCATCCTGGAGGATGATTCTGGTCAGTCGACCCTGCCGCCATTCTGGAGAAGAACAGTAAACACACTAATCTTGGATGATGTTTCTGGAGTATCAAAGGTAAAAGTTATGCAACGTTTTCTGCACTTTCTCTCTAATAGTCAACATGATGTCAAAATTGACCCTATTTACCGGTCTTTGCACTGTGCCCAATTCATAAGTGCATGCTTTTCTTAAGAAAACTAAATGGGTTTTATAATCATTCTTCAAAATATAATAACTGTCTGAAATGACTTCTTGACAAAGGTCACTCAGGTGGCGTGGAATTATATTAACCAAACAGAAAAAGAAAGGTTGTCCAATGCACTAGGAAAACCTAGTGCATTGGATTGACAGACACAATGGTAAACAATTAGATAGATAGATAGATAAATAGATAGATAAAATGATAGACAGACTAACCAAAAGAACAAACGATAGATAGACGGACTGACAGAACGAACTAAAATTGATAGATTGACGGATAGACAGACAGACAGAAAGACAGATAGATCCAAAACAACAGACAGACAAACAGAATGGTAGATAGATATAGACATAATCATAAAGAACGAGACATAAAGAACAATAGATAGAATGATACTGTAGATAGACAAACAGACAAACTGAACAGTTCTGTTTTGATAGACAGAAAGACAAAAATGAACAAACAAAAGACAGACGGTATGATAGAAAGAGAGAAAGACAGACAGATGGATACGGCAATACAGATAGATAGGTAGACAGATAGATAGATAGATAGATAGATAGATGGAACAAAAGAACAATAGATAGAACAACAGAACGATAGATAGAACGATAGAACGGTAGAACGATAGAACGATAGAATGATAGATAGATAGATAGATGGAACAAAAGAACAATAGACAGAACGACAGAACGATAGAACGGTAGAAAGATAGATAGATAGATGGAATAAAAGAATGATAGATAGAACAATAGATAGAACGATAGAACGGTAGAACAATAGACAGATAGATAGAATGATAGATAGATAGACAGATAGATGGATAGAATGATAGATGGAATAAAAGAACGATAGATAGAATGATAGATAGAACAATAGAACGTTAGAACAGTAGAACAACAGACAGACAGATAGAACGATAGATATAACAATAGAACGATAGAACGGTAGAATGATAGATAGATAGATAGATAGAACGATAGATGTAATAAAAGAACGATAGATAGAACAATAGAACGATAGAACGTTAGAACAGTAGAACGACAGATAGATAGATAGACAGATAGAATGATAGATAGATTGAACGATATATAGAACAAAAGAACGATAGATACAACAATAGAACGGTAGAATGACAGAACGGTAGAACGATAGATAGATAGACAGATAGATAGAACGATAGATGGAATAAAAGAACGATAGATAGAACAGTAGAACAGTAGAACGAAAGATAGATAGATAGATAGAACGATATATAGAACAAAAGAACGATAGATAGAACGATAGATATAACAATAGAACGGTAGAACGATAGATACATAGATAGATAGATAGATAGATAGCATCTAGAATCAGACAGAGGCAGTGAGTTCTTTACCCAGGTCCATGTCGTCGGCCTGCGGGCGCTGTGAGTACGGGATGCCTTTGTAAACAGCATCTAGCAGCTTGTCCTTCACCTGAGTGATCGTGTCACAGTTTAGCACCTTAACAGGGATTTCTGTACCGGCCTCTCCCTCCGGAGGAATACACATGAGCGTCTGCGACAGAGCAACACAGAGATCCGGGATAACATTAACAACAATGGAAAACATGATAATATTGATCGACAAGATGACCAGCAAAGACACAAAAACACGTCTCCATTAAAATCTAGTATGCAGACCACACGCACTAACATACACGTGGACTTAAGAGGGTGCAGAAAGGTCAAGGTACATTTTATTATACACAGCGGGAGACTGGAGCTCTGTTTGGCCCGGAGCTCTGTTTGGCCTCTGCCAGCATATCAAAGATTGATCGGGATCCTGTTTCATGCCTCGGCCTGATTTATCATAATAGCCATCTCAACTTTAACTGTTATGTCAATGGTGAAATATTTATCTGCCTGCAAAGCGGTATTCAGAATATGTGAAACACGCAGGTTTTGATAAAACAGTCACAGATCGATAAAAACAAACGGCAAGAGGCGATTGATCCGGCCACAAACAAGGATTCATATGACATGTCTGAAGGTAAAAGATACTTCAAACTGAAGTGTGTCGTCATTTTGATGTTAAAACACCCAGTTTAATATGCAGAGACAACCATAAGAAATAGGTTGATTCCCCAGAATAGTGTAAACATCTCTGTTGTGCTAACAAAATATTGATCTGTTTGTTTTCAGCAACCTAACCAACACAGCAACATTGACTCAACCAACGGCATGATTTTGGGGGCAGGACTATTTGTCTGACTGACCAATGACAGACAAAGAATAAAAAAAAAAGTAAACGAATGAACAAATAAGTTACAATTCACAGAATTTGACATTATTACTGTTTCAAGTCCTAATAAAATTGATCTGTTTGTTCATAGTATTATGACAAACACAGCAACTTTGACTCAACCAATGGTGTGACTTTGGGGGTGGGACTATTTGTTTGACTGACCAATGACAGATGAGGAACTGTTCAGCAGAAATTTCAGAGGGAAAAAAAGTAAATAAATTAATGAATTACTAAGTTTAAATTCACAGAATTTAACATTATCACCGTTTCAACGCTGGTCAAATATCATTAGAGTATTCATAAATCTGACAGTTTTTCTAAAAAACAAACCATGGTACCATATCCAAATAAAACCTAGTAACACCATGGTACTTTTAATACTTCTGTCAGTGTATGAATGAATCTTTTACTGTGTCAATGTACTGTACATAATTTTGCCATAGTTACTATGGTAAAGCTTTCATAAAGCTATAAAACCGTCATGCAGCCATATAGCAATGATAAAATAAACAAGACAAGCTGTAGAATGTGTGCATCAGCTCATTTATGCAGCCAGTAGCATAAGCGAAATCATAAAAAAAACAGCCCTCAGCACTAACCGAGTGAGTAACACATACAAATAACAGCTTCATAAACAGGCAGGCGAGTTACATTAAAGAGCCGAGCGTTTATTACGAAGCCGATGCTTTGATATATCTCCATTCACACCGTGACAACAGTCCATATAAATTCATGAGAAGACCTTTTGTGCGCATGGGCCGCGTTAATCGTGTGATTAAAACAATGCAGCTGGCACTGGTGCGCGACTGTGCATCCGTAATCACGGCTACTCGCTGATCATTAGCTCATGGCAATTCCTCCCCTCCAGCCGCAGCTCACACGCGAGGAGTTTGTGATTAAAACCCAATTACACAGTAAATTACGGAATTCTTTCGAAGATGGAGCCCAGCTATATTTAGGACATCCAGCGTCAGTTTAGGAACTGGATTGGGTTGAAACTCGGAGCTTGGAGGAAATGAGGGTTTTACAAAAGCTTAACACCATAAAGATCAGTTCTCGTCTCTGGCTGTGTGTGTGTGTGTGTGTGTGTGTGTGTGTGTGTGTGTGAAGATGAGAGTGTGTAAAGGTGACTTTAGCGTGTCCTTTAGCACGTGTTCACACACCCACAGGCAGACTTCCTGGCACAACTGAGATGTTCAATGCTTAAAGGCAGAGTACATACTAGAGTATTTTGGAGTAATGAAATATCTTATGTATAAATCAGCTTCATTTTATCAACTATCAACATTTAAATGAACATTAGGGATATAAAATTGATTGATTGAATATATCAACATACACGCTGTGTTACAGGTGAGCTTGACCTTTTCTGACGGCCCCTAGGGTCCTCTCTTTAGGGTTGACAGCTAAGACAGCTGAATAACTGTGCCACATATCGATTCCCCTAAGCTGATCTATCCTGAATACTGTGGAATTGATGAGCTGTCCTATAGCTTTAACTACCACTGAGGAGCCATAGATTAAAGCTCATTCATTGGTCGGCTCGTATTGTTCCATTTAAAATCAATGCACAGAACTCTGTCGGCGCAGACTGTAAATATGCTCTTTTGTGTAGTCATGTTTGTGTATGCGAGAGAGACAGTGTAAATCAGCCGCTGTATTTCCTGGCTGTCTGCTGAGATAAATGAGGAGCTTTGGGTTTGTTTTATGAGTGCCATGATAAATTCTCAGATTTGTTTCAGTCATTACAGGCTCTGATCAGGTCATTCTTTGTTTTTTCTTAATTCACTTCTGTCCCTGTTGTGCCGCCTCTGACAAACCCTGACAAAACCTAAAGTCACATTATAACTTACTCCGCTTGGCCTGATATCATCTGTCTGATTGACATTTGAGCTCTCGAGTCAGTTTTATCATTAAAAGGCTGATGGAAACAAATGACCACTAGGATTTAGAATTAAGAACCAGATCTTAATCAGAACCAGAAAAAAAAATACTGGATCTTATAAAAGCAGACAGAATACGGTCATAAAATATTAAATATAAGCATTACAGCTACTGACATTATGACAAAGCCTTTAAAATAAATAATGAACTGAAAAACAGTAATATTGCAGTATGAAATTTCATATAAATACATCTGATTCATTTTACAACTGGTCGCACATGCTATTCATACCAAAAACTTGGACTTGGTGTGAAAAGACCTTGTAAAGTGTATATTAGTAATATTAAGCTAAGTATTTGTCAGGGTTAAAACTAAAACCATAAAAAATGTTTGTTTTCTTACTTGAATTAAATAAACATTAACCGAAATAAAACATAATTAAAACTATACACACATATAAACAAAGCTAATAAAAATGACAAAAACAAAACATAAGTCCTAAAACTTTAACTAAAACTAAAGAGAAGAAAATATAAAAATTAAATCTACTTCAAAATATGAACTAAATTATAATAGTACCCCTAAAAACAACACTGGCATTAGTATTAATATATATAATTTCTAGCTGGAAGCATCTGAGAAGGTAAAACTTTTTGTAGTTTCAAACATATATTTGAGCTGAAGTCAAACACTTGTGGTCTTCAATGAGGCAGGGAGTGTTGGGAGACAGGAAGAGGGATTATGGGATACGAGAGAGCGCGTCACCACGGGAACACTGACCAGCTGCTTGTAGTCGATTTGCTGTCGGATGAGCTTGTCTTCGCTCAGGGAGTATCTGGCCTCTCCTGTGATGGCGTCTATGGGACCTTTTTCCATCTGCTGTTTTATAGCGCAGTACAGCATAAACAGAGGCTCACCAGCACACTCCTGCACAAAGAGAGAGAGAGAGAGAGAGAGAGAGAGAGAGAGAGAGAGAGAGAGAGAGGTCATATTCTACACTTTTGAAGCATTTTATTTTCTCCCTAAAGCCCACTTATAATGTTAGTCAAGGTTTCTTGCAACAAAGTTTCATATGTTCATTTTCCACCTTCTCACTGACCCACAGAATTTAACAGGCTGTTTTTTTTGCTACTGTACCTTTAAGATCTCTATATAGATAAAAATATCTGTTACGATTGGCTAAGCAATCCATTCCGGTTAATGCATACTCACACAACATTCATAAAAAATACTGAGCTAATTAACTAAGTAACTATTTCATTGAGTTTATGAAGCAGAAATAAAGTCAATATATGCTACTGTTCAAAAGTTTTAAAACTTTTTTTTGTACCTTTTTTCAGCAAGGGCGCATTAAATTGATCAAAAGTGACAGTAAAGACTACATTGCTGCAAAAAACTGCATTTAAAATAAATGTTTTTTTATTGTTGATATTTATTCTATTCATCAAAGAATACTAAAAAAATCTAATAATAAATATATGTATTATCAATAGTGCTGTCAAATGATTAATCGCGATTAATCGCATCCAAAATAAAAGTTTTTGTTTACATAATATACGTGTGTATACGGTGTATATTATGTATATATAAATACACACACATACAGTATATATTTTGAAAATATTTCCATGTATTTCCATGTATACACTTATATTAATATAATTGATATTATATATAAATATTTTAAATGTATAAATCACAACATATTTTTCTTAAATATATACATGCATGTGTGTGTATTTATATATACATAATAAAAATGCACAGTACACATATTATGTAAACAAAAACGTTTATTTTGGATGCGATTAATCGCGATTAATCGTTTGACAGCACTAATGATCAAATATTAACATTTCAACATTGCTAATAATTAGAAATGTTTCTTGAGCAGCAAATCAGCATATTAAAATTATTTCTGAAAGCAGGAGCTTTGTGTACATTTCTATGTAGAACCTCGGCACTTTTATTTCCAAAAGAGCAAGAAATCATGTTTTCCATTACGTCTCTGTTAAAACCTTTTACCTTTAAAGAACACGCCGAAGAACTCAAGACGACTTCCTGCGCAAAATACCACAGAACATCAATTCAATAAAATCACAACGAGCTGTAATTTTCACACACTTCGAAAACGCCTAATTGCACCTTTAAATACAGAGGAAGAAGCAATGAAAGGAGAGAGAAAAGACATGTTCTGACCAAAAGGAAACGAAAAAGAGAAACAAGGCTGCGAGGGTGCAGAGAAAGAAAGCTCGGCCGTGAGAATGAGAGACACGTCCGATCACGGTTCTTTTCAGATGGCATTTGTGAAGAGTGGAGAAGTCTCCAATTACCCACTTAAAAGCGTTTGATGACTAAACAGCGATACTGAGGGGAGGCTATTATTTAGTTCTTAGGCAAGATCAGCTTGACATTATTAATTACAGCATGACATCCTGAATCACACTCTTCTAACGCAGGCGGAGAGGGTTACCCAGCATCCATTGCACGCCTAACTGCAAGTAATTCTAAACAACCAGCCTCCGAACTCTGTGTCAAATGCATTTAGACTTAATATATACATCAAATCCTCATCTTTCTATTGCTTTTAGAGGCTGTCGGCATTCTGGCTCTGTCTGCTATTCATAGTCTGGCCGTTAGACCCTGTTATGGCACAACAGATGCGTGTCACGGAATCCGCGCCAGGTTTCGTTAGCTAACGGACACGTTTGAACGTAAAATTCACACGGTTTAACGTATGCAGTGTAAATGCAGATGACATGAACTGACAGCACAAGAGGAAGCCCTATATATCTGTTAACAAATATTTATGTTACCCTTGTAGGATTAAGTCATCACAAAATGAAAATTCTATCATCATTTACACACCCTCATTTGGTTCCAAACCTGCATGACTTTCTTTCGTAAAACTCTAAAAGTGAACTCACAGAATGAAAGCATATAGTGAAAATGGACTGTTAAGCCCCAAAACAAAAAAAATAAAACAAAAAACACAACAAAACAAAAAAACAACACAAAACAAAACAAAACAAAATAGTCATAATACTAGTCCAGAAGACTATACACAACTAAAGTGTCAGTGTCACCCAACTCTGCTGGAAATACCACTTAAGATATAGTTTGCTGGTCTAGGCTGGTTTAAACTGGTTTTACAGTCTAACCAATCTGCAGCTAGCCTAGGCTATATTCAGCTGTTTTTTTTTTTTTTTTTTTTACAGCAGGGAAATCTATTGTAAAATATGGATTAAGATGTGACAATAAGATGTAAAAATCACATATTTCATATTTATTATATTTCATTTCATTTTATGTTCTACATTTATTTTATTTTACATTTAGGTTTGGTATGACATGAGGATCAGTAAATAATGACATCTCATTTCTGGCTGAATTAATTCTTGATTGTTCTTCTCTGATAACAAAAATATGTTCTAAGAACGTTTGGCTAACGTTCCCATTAAGTTATGAAACTATTATTTCTGAATGTTCTCTGAAAGTTCGAAATGCCCATTTTTTTAAACTTTATTTTTTTGGGTTATGCTAATGTTAATTAAAACACTAAAAGTATGTTTCATTTAATAATTTGGAAAAAAAATCAAGGGAACGTTACTTTTCGGATACAAGTAGCAACATTTAATAAAATGCTAGAAGAATGTCCAACTAGAAGACGTTCCCTGAACAATGTATACAATTTTTGCTACTGTTACGAGAACGTTATTGAAAGCCACATAACTTTGAATGAAAATTCTATTAAGGTTACTGGAAGAACATTTGTTCAAAGCTTTGAGAGAACCTTGCCAGAAAGTTCTGAGAATGTTCACTGAGTATATGTTCTATATGAATGTAACGTTAAATGCTTGTTAATAAGATGATGTACACGAAACAAATGTTCAACAGATATAAACATACTGAGTGTTTTGGTTCATGATATATATGAAATTACAAGTACACACCCAGGCAGAGCAACAGAGCCGTACCGAGAAGGCATTTCGTGGTAATTACTCCTAGAGGCCTGTATGGTGGCCAAAACACTTTAACATCTGCACTGATGGGATGTAAAGACACTGGGCGGTCGGCCAGAGCTACATTCCGTAGGGCAATTGCAGCCTTGAATGCACAAAGGGCCTGATGTTCCCGCCCTTAGCGCTAATAGCCATCTCAATCTGCTTCAGCCTAATTCAGCGGAGTTTGGGTCATCTTGGTGAACTCTGGAACACCTGACAGGATGTGGGATTGAGCGAGTGCCCTCCACGCGGCTGATTTCAGGGTTGGGCGGAAGCCGTGGCATTCTTGAATCGCTATCTGGAGCGAGATTTATTAGCAGGCTTTGCGATGAGTCAGGCCGTCAAAAACGTCAGCGCACAAAAATCTTCTCGCAAACAAGATGCTAGTTAGCCAGAGAGCAGTTTGAGGTTGTTGCTCAATTTCACGTAGAACTTGCATAGCATGTTATTAAAACAGACTGAATGTTTATGTTAGAAAACACATCACAAACCTTGAGGAAGCGGTGCAGGAGGAACGTGAACCAGTTAGTGAGCATCTTCTCAGCCACCGACTCAGTTCTGCAAAAACAAAAGCAATTCATGAGTGATAATTATGTTGTGTGTTCTTGCTAGATGGTTGTTAATGTGTTCTGAGTGGTTTTTAGCATGTTGCTATGTGGTTGCTAAAGTGTTTTGGGTGGTTAGAATGCTGGGTCGTTGTTAAGGCGTTCTGGGTGGTTGCTATGGCGTTGCTATGCAGCTGCTAAGGTGCTGGGGATTGTAGGGCCTTTCTGTACAGTTGCTAAGGTTGTCTGCATGTTTTTTTGCATGCTGCTGTGTGGTTGCATAATGTTGTAATGTGTTCTGGGGGTTGCTAAGGCATTGCTAGGTGGCTGCTAAAATGTTCTGGGTGGTTTTTAGCATGTTGCTATGTGGTTACTGAGATGTTTTCGGTGGTTGCTAAGGCATTCTGAGTGGTTGCTAGGGTGTTGCTATGCAGTATTTAGGGTGTATTTTGTTTAGGGTGTTTTTTTTTGCATGCTAGTATTGTGGTAATGTAGTGTTGTAAGGTATTCTGAGCGATTTCCAGGGCATTGCTATGCAGTTGCTAAGGCATTCTGGGTGGTTTCTGGGGTGTTGCTATGCAGCTGCTAAGATGTTTAAGTTGTTGTAAGGCTTAACTGTGTAGTTGATAAGGTTGTCTGCTGTCTGTTTTTTGCATGCTGCTATGTGGGTGCGTAATATTGTAAGGTGTTCTGAGTTGTTTCTAAGGTGTTGCTATGCAGCTGCTAAGGTGTTCTGGGGGTTGCTAGGGCATTGTTCTGCAGTAACTGAGATGTTATGGGGTTTTGCTAGGGTATTGTTATGTAGATGCTAAAGTGTTTTGGGGTTTCTAGGGCATTGCTATGTAGTTGCTGAGGTGTTCTGGTTGTTTGTTAGGATGTTGGTACGCAGTTGCTAAGATGTTCTGGGGGTTGCTAGGGCATTGCTATGCAGCTGCTAAGGTACTTGGGGTGGTAATAATAATAATAATAATAATAATAATTCATTACATTTATATAGCGCTTTTCAAGGCACTCAAAGCGCTTTACATACAAGGGGGGATCTCCTCAACCACCACCAGTGTGGTAAGGGCTTAATGTGGAGTTGTCTGCATGTTTTTTGCTTGCTACTATGTGGTTGCGTGATATTGTAAGGTGTTCTGAGTGGTTTCTAGGACATAGCTATGCAGCTGCTATGGTGTTTAGGGGGTTGTTTTTAGAGTGTATTTTGTTTATGGTGTTTTTTTGCATGCTGCAATGTGGCTGTGCTGTGTGGTTACTAAAGTGTTGTAAGGTGTTCTGAATGGTTGCTATGCTGCTGCCAAAGTGTCTGGGGGAGGTTGCTAGGGCACTGTGGGGGAGGGTGGCTTAACAACTACAGCTGTAGTTACAGTATCTAGTTGCTAAGGTATTCTGGGGAGTTGCTAGTGTATTGCATGGTGTTTTCTAATATGTTCTGGGAATTGCTGGGTAGTTGCTAATATGTATAATATGTTGCTAGGGCGCTATTATGTAGTAGCTAAGATGTTCTGGGGTGTTGCTAGGGTATTGTTAGGGTATTGTTATGTAGTTGCTAAAGTGTTTTGGGGGTTATTAGGGCATTGCTATGTAGTTGCTGAGGTGTTCTGGTTGTTTTCTAGGATGTTGTTATGCAGTATGGTCTGGGGCTTTGCTAGGTCCTTGCTAATTTTTAACAAGTGTGGTGATGAATCATATAGTAACTTTGGAGGAGGAAATTTGAATAGTCATGCTCCACAACTGCCATCTCTTACCGTCTAAGCAGTAGTTTGGGATGGTTACGGTTCTCTAGGTTTTTTTCGATCAGGTCAGCAAGGAGCTGTTTGAGAACCACAGTGGCATACTCCATCCGTCCCTGCAGTGCCGCCATGAGGAGGGAGGCCACATTGCCGCGATCCCGCATGGAGAAGGACCTTTGAGCCTCCAGCGTGTGGATGAAGGTCAGCAGGAACATCTTGTTGTGCAGCAGTTGACTGAACAAGCGCAGGGCCTTCTCCACATTAGCCGGAGACTGAGAGTAGAGGGAACATTTGATTAAATGAAAAAGAAAAAAAAAAAAGGAGAACAAAAACACGAATGGAAAAGCCAGACAGGAAGGAGATGAGAGAAACATGCGCAACAACAATTGTTGCCTGAATGCATACTAGAAAAAAAGCTCTGCTGCGGTGAGATTTAATTGTTCTTTGCTGACTATTTTCAAAACATTTTTTGGTAAGGCACGTCTCTAGACGGCTATTCCATGAGGGCCTTGCAGGGCTGCTGATTTCATTCTGCCTGAGGTTTTAATTAAAAAGCATGCTGAAAGAGGGGCGTTCGCTCTGAAGCTCACTACTGAGACAGCAGTACTGTAGCTTCAGAGCTTAGGGGATCTTTTTAAAGCACATCTAGGGTTTTTTCTGCTTTCTTTTTTTGGAAGGAGGATTAAAAGAAAATGGTCTATGAGTTGTGGCAACCTACTTATTGGCACTTGCGAGTGACAGACGACACCTGGTGACAGAGAAATCGAACCAGGAGATTTTAAAAGTTCTCTTACGTCCAGCTCCTTTAGAACCGGGTGTTCTTCGATGCCAGGGAACATCACTCTCATGGTGTAGTTACGATACTCCAGGAAAGGGATCTTCACACCATCCATGTCGTTTGTCAGCTCTTGGATGTCTGTCTGCAGCTCAGCGAATGCTGAGAGTAATAAAGAACAGAAGAGATACGCATCCATCAGACTGAAGAACACCTCATATGCTGTGACAGACAGATATACTAGGGGGATATTTCACCATATTTTGAGATTACTGGCATTAGCTACAATATGGTAAGAAATGGTTATTTTGTGCCATTTCCACTTCGCATCTTCATGAAATTTAGAAACTTTATGAGATAGAAACACTGAAATATAATCCACTAAACAAGATTTTAATTTAATTGGTTTCCTTTGCAACTTTTCAGTGTAGCAGGTTGTTTTGTTGATGTTAATCAAACACCCTTTTCTTGTCTAATAGGGCAGTTTTTACATTCATCACAGAATCAGTTTTGGGAGATTAAATGAAATTATCCATCACTGATGGAAAACATGAAAATTGAAGCCATTTTTCTCTGTAATTGAGGGTTTTTTTGCACACTAATATTGATTGCTTGCAATTTTTTAAAAGTGAGTTCAGTGCTACAGTATTTGCTCTTAAAACATTATATATTTCAAATATAATATATTACAGAATTAAAAATAAACAATATTTACTATATCCATAAATACAAACAGACATATACTGAAATATATTTGAATATATTTTAAAATGTTATTTATTCCTGTGATGGTAAAACTGAATTTTTACTGGAAAAATCAGACTGGAGTTATTACTCCAGTCTTCAGTGTCACATGATCCTTCAGAAATCATGCTAATATGCTGATTTCTTCTTATTATCAATATTGAAAAGAGTTGTGCTGCATATTATTTTTGTGGAAATAGTGATACTTTTTTCAGGATTCTTTACTGTCACTTTTGATCAAGTTAATGCATCCTACATTGATCAAAATTGCTCTCTCTCTCTCTCTATATATATATAAGACAGCACTTCTGGAATGAATGCAAACAGTTTCAGTCTCTGGGAAACTATGCCTAGTGACAAAAGACACAGAAATGAAAAAACAATAAAAATCGCATAAACAGAAAGTTGCATTCATTCCAGTATCTCATGGCATTCTTTTAACAAATGCATAAATAACACAGCACCATGTCTGCCTGAGCTACAGATCCTTTTAAAGCCGTGAATAAAACCGGTATCAAAGGATGAGGACATTATGACGTCATGACCCAGTTCAATCCCTCCACAAAGACTGCGTCAAACTGCAAGAATCCAGGCTACTGCAGTGCGAGAACGCATTCGACTCACTCCCGTTTGGCGCCCACGGGAGACCAAGCGCACAATAAAATAATACATCACAGCTCTGTTTGATTTATCCTACGGGTTAAAACCATTAGTAGCTCATTAAAACACTCTCCACACCTGTCTGAAACAGCTTGGCATGGGCCATATGCACCACAGATGCTGAACTACCCCCAAATCTTACCTTCCTTGCACTCCAGCGCGACACGGGACTCCAGATTGTCCATCTGCAACTGTAAGCGTTTGAGCGTGCGGTCGGCGTCCCGCGTCTTGCGCTTGTAGGCGATGAGCACAGCGATGATGGCGATGAGGAGGACGCCGCCACCGGCTCCGATCCCGATGATGGCGGGCAGCGTGAGTGTGCTGTCGGAATAGATGTGAAGCATTCCAGGAGAATATTCCAGGCCGCCCACAAGAATCTACACGCACAGACAAAAGAAACCATTAGAATGGGTTGAGCGCCAGGCCCTTCAATCTAATGACCCTGCCGGGTTTAGTGGGTCATAATGAGGGCTTTTGATTGGCTGAGGGCACTCATACTGTTTCTTCTTCTTGAATAAAATCAGCTGGCAATTAGAATTACTGCAGAATTATGCACTTGTTCGACACATTCACGTGGCGTTCCTCCACCTGCGGCGAGAGAACAATCGCTCACGCCTCCGTCAGACACCGTGACCACTAATCCACATCAAATTACTTCAAAAAGTCACTTTGGCACAGGTGTGAAGGCAATTAGGCAGAAATCAGCAGGTAATAGAGGTCTAGTTAGAGATTTGGGTCCGACTGAGGCGTGGTACTGGGAGCTCAGCCTTGCGCTATTCGCGGACCAATTAAACGCGGCATCCAGCCGTCTGTCCTAACGAGTTTCACCTTTCTGCGGCTGCTCGGGCCCCGCGTGGCTGCATGAATTATTGAGACTCGGTGATAGAGGGGAACAAAGTGAATCCTGGAGCGCTGTCGATATGTGTCAGGTCATTAGCTGAGTGATCCCAGCACTCTGGATCCCACTATGTCTCTCTCGCTCATTCTTTTTTCCCTTTTTTTCTCTCCACACTGTGGATTCACAAACTGGAACTCAACTGAACAATCAGCTCTTTGATACACATAATCTTTGTTTCAGAGTTAGTGATAATCAATCAAACAGGAAGGTGTTGGATCAAATGTGACCCTGGACCACAAAACCAGTCATAAGTCGCTGGGGTATATTTGTAGCAATAGCCAAAAATACATTGTATGGGTCAAAATGATCAGTTTTTCTTTTATGCCAAAAATCATCAGGACATTAAGTAAAGATCATGTTCCATGAAGATATCTTGTAAATTTCCTACCGTAAATATATCAAAACTAAATTTTTGATTAGCAATATTCACTGCTGAGAGCTTCATTTGGACAACTTTAAAGGTGATTTTCTCAATATTTAGATTTTTTTGCACCCTCAGATTCCAGATTTTCAAATAGTTGTATCTCAGCCAAATATTGTCCTATCATATTGTCCTAACAAACCATACAGCAATGGAAAGCTTATATATTCAGCTTTCAGATGATGTATAAATCTGAATTTCAAAAAATTGACCCTTATGACTGGTTTTGTGGTCCAGGGTCACAAATAAAGTGGTGTAATGTGAATGTATACTTTACACTGAGAGGAATGGATCCTGGACTTGATTAGAATTGACTTGTTGTGATGTTATTGATCAGTTCTGAAAGTAATTACTGCGACAAGGTTTGTATTCAGGAAACAGTTTTGGCAAAACACTCAGTGATTTAATAACCAAAACTAGATTTTCTAAAGAAATTCATGTCATGATGCTAGTGTGCGCACTGGGGCGTTGCTATGTAGTTCAGACGTGTGAATCTTTATGTTGATAGCAAATCGATTCAATTAATGTGTCACTGATTTGATTTAGAAGCAATATTTGCACACATTCAGAATGAATCAGTTCAATTTGATATGCAACTACCTATATTATCATTACAACATTTTTTAAATGCATTAAATATTAATTAGGGTATGTATGTATGTATGTATGTATGTATATATATATATATATCTACTTACCAATTATAAGTCTGAAAATACATATTCATGTACATTATATAATTCTGAACATACACATTAATTTGTTCTTGTTTAATCCTTCATATACACATATTGATTCAGTCATGTTTTAAATATTGAATTGATGGCTACTCAAAAAGCCACATGATTTGAGGCATCATTCATGTCTGTAGCACAAACGGTGCAGGATAAAACGTGTTAAATTTGAATACTTAGGGTCAAGAGTTTGTTCAAATGACTAACACAAGTATAAGCAATAATAACAGTGATGTTTTCCTGAGCAATGACCACTAATGAAAGCCATTATTATCAATGAAGTGGGCTGAACATGTCTCAAATGCTCTTTCTAAGCATATGTCAGGGCTCAGGAAGGTTATGAAGGATTCCTGTCTGCTGTTTGTAATAATTGTTTGAGCTGCCGGGAGAGCAGATAGCTAGATTACGTGGGAAATTGCTTGTATCAGCGCTCCCTATAATCCTAATAAGTACTTAATGTACGGCGAGCCACTTCCAGTTGACCTTTATGTTTTCCGTTTTAGCATTAAGGTAAAAAATGGCCATGCGGCAGTGGCTTATTACGAGATTGATTAAATGAGAGGCACAATGCCCGAGTGCATGCAAACCAAACATTCAGCATTTTTGCCATCTTACGGCCATCCATTCATTTTCTGCCACCTTTATTGGTTGATATACTATAAATAAAGAGCCGTAAATTCTTAGTCAGTGCAATGAGAGGTGAGCATGTTTTGCACGAGAGGCTACTTATAGATTAGCTTTTTATAATGCATAATGGGAAAATGTCATAGCTGCATGATCCTCACCATCACTCGCTGTTCTCCGGTCAGATCCGGTGAATCACAGAGCAGCTGAGATTCAGAGACTGTTAACAGACAGGGCGTTTCTCCAATCATCACGCTGTAATTCAGGCGGGCGTTGCCAGGAGCAGGAGGGATGAGATTCTTGCCCTGTTTACAGATGAAGGCACAGAAAAATACATTTTCCGAAAATGATCAACATAATTTGATGTGCAGAATTTAAAGGTCATGAAAATTGTCACGAAATGTCCAGGTCATATTTCACCCAAATTACAAATTTTATATGCAAAATTATAATCATATACAATTTCCATGTATAAATATATATGTATGAAATAATTATTTTCTATTTTTTAAATGTAATATTTTCAAAATAAAGCATTTTAAAAAAAGAATACTATATTTTATATTTAAAATGTTTAAGAACATTCAGATTTTCAGTACTATGACATTTTTTATTACAATTTAACACATTTGAACCGCTTACTTTTTGTCAAGCAGTAGAAATGTTGTTTAAATGGTTAAGTACATTTGTAAAGTATAGGTAAACATCATGGTAGCATTTAGTGTATTATTAACTTTAATCTCTGCCAATTTAAACAAAAAAATGACATGAGAATTTGTTTAATAAAAAATGTTCTTAGTGGTTATTTTGTTGAACAATAAATACTTATAATTCTGCATTTTGGTTAAAAAAATATATATATTTTAGAGCAAATGACATTTTTTTCATGAAATTCATCAAAATGTAAATACAGGATGATGAGATTATGACAAAGGTCATGCCTTCAAGATAATGGGCGATCCTGGTTTGACCTCCAGAATCCCAGCATTCCCAAGGGGGTCGAAGGTCGGGTTTGGATAGTACGTGAAAGGAGTTCCATTGAGGATGAGGAGGGCGGACACATGGTCCAGGATGAAGCCAAACTCATCCGGATGAACTCCGCAATCTGGAACTTGGCGTTTGGTGTAGATGATGCCCGGAGCCAAGCAAGTCATGACAGAGTCATTCACCAACGTACAAACCTACAGAGGAACATCCAGACATTTGTTCTTATCACGTAAACAACAAGCTGTTCGTAATGATGGTGGGGGCAGAGAGGAGAAGGACAGCTGGTCGGGAACTCACGTTTGTGGTCTCCACTCCTCCATATTTGGCTCTGACTTTGGGTTCCTGAATGGTTAGCAGATTGGTTCCTGTGACCGTGAGGGTGGTGCTGCCACTGTCAGAACAAACAAACAACACTTCAATTAGACGACAGATACTCGTTTTGTACCTCAAATCGACTGAGGTCTATTGCTAGAGTCAGAATTTAGGCTCTAGTGAACAGTAAGCTCTGCACCAATTCTATTTTCAGATGGTGAGCCGACTATATTTCTTGTTTCTATTTCATCACACTAAAAATAAAATATTTCACTCAAACCATTTTAATTATCAGTACTTGAGCTTGCTATATATCTGTATCTTTGTGCTAATCAGACTACTGAGTCATTGACATATGCTAAGTCTCTGTCGGAAACAGCTGTGAGTGAGTTTCTGCCCACGTGGAGCATTTCAGTTCATTCATTTCTGAAATTCTATTAGGCTTTGGATGCTGTCTTTGAAGTTAGCGAGACATATAAGGCTGTGTAGACAGCAGACAGTGAGGAATCTCTCTAGGGTTTGGAACAGAGTTATTAAGCGTGTGTGAGATTACGTTAACGTACTTAATGATGCTCCAGTTGGGCTCCACGCTGGAAATGGTTGGATCTTCGGTGTAAATGTAATGTGTAACGCTGGTGACTTCGGCCTTGTCAATGAACAGCTTGACAGATGAAGTCCCAGAGCCTGATGCTGAGGGTGGCGTCACACACACTATCTCACGCACCGTTCTCCTGTTGAAATTACACAAAAACAGAAATATTTGAAGCCATTTTCAGATTTTTGTCCCTTTTAATTTGAAGTTTTGAAAAATGAATCAAAATCTGACTGCATAAACAGCCTAAACCAGTGGTTTGCTGTTCTTGACTGGCTTTAAGATGGTTCATTTGGTTGTCCAAGCTGGTGTTTATCTGGTTTCCCATCAGAAAAGTCCCTAAAACCCTCTCAGAACCATCAAAATAGACCAGCTTAACCATCTTGCCCAGAATGGGAGACCAGCTAACCACCTTAGACTGGTTTAAGCTGTTTTTTTAGTTGGTTGAAAGGACCTCCAATGTGTTGTGGATGCTGGTTTCTCTACCAGCAAAATGTTTTGGGCAACCAGCATCACCAACTGAGTTTTGTTGATAATCAACATGGCTAGACCAAAATAAACCAGTCTAAACTTGAATGGGAATACATGCTGGTCTTTTCAGCAATTAATTGCATAAATTGCTATCAGGCTGGCCTTAAAGGCACCTTAATGTCAGATTTAATGATCTAGAGCAAATTAGTGTTTAATAATGACATAATTACAAAAAACTGCTTATTTCGGGGAAAATGGAGTCAGCAGTTAAATAAAAATAAATTCAAAATATTTTTTTTCATCTTCTAATTCCGTAGTCATTAAATGTTCAAATATACATTAAAAATTGTAAATTAAATAATGTACACACATTATATTAACCAATTTAATAATCACTGTAGTCACTGAATATTCATTAAAATATATATTTTTTTAATATTTAACAGATATTTAATGACTACAGTGCTAACTATTGACTGAAATGGAAATAGAAGTTGAAAAAATATATATATTTATATTTTAATTTTTTTTTCATGTTATGGTTTTTGTGACAGTAAGATATCTTTGGTCGACCAAATTCACCAGCTGAGAGTTTGTGAACAACATGGCTAGACCAGCATAAACCAGTCAAGACTAGGTCTTTTTAGCCAGGAACTCACAACATTACACAATTTATATCTTCTAAGCAGATGTTACTTCATTTTAATCACCACACAGCTCGCTAACAATCACAACTAGTAATGCATCATGTTTCCTGGCACACGAGCATGTGGACATATTTGAGGATGGCCACGCACGCTCATTTGATTTCATGTGGAAATGACACATCTCGCTTCCTCCGAAGCCCAACTGTATCCCACAGATGTCGAGGGACCCAGATGCGATCCGCGCCGGAAGATCCGGACACAATCGCTGCTCACCTGACAAACAGACACTCTTCCTGGGCCAAAAACACGGTCACTGCGCTCCCGGCGTCCAGATGTCGGCCTGAGATAGTCAGCCTGGTCCCGCCGGACACGGGTCCTTTCTCTGGCCGCACCCGGTTAAAACTCGGAGTCTAGAGGGATGAGAAAAGCAGCGCTAACATCCGAACAGATGGAGCTCACGAAGCGCGATACGGACGCTCAAGCGTGCGCTTGTTTTCCTCATTCTGGTACTACACGAAGAGATTACACTCATCACTGTAATAGAAATGTCTTGTTTGCTCTCACGCCGTGCAGGGCTCGTTTGTTTCGGCGCAGGACCTGTCAGGCGCCGTCCTCTCGCAGTAATTAGTTGCATACCTGTGTAATTGGTCGGAGTGCGTGTTTTCATTTGCTTTACCCTTCTGCACGACTGAAGCTGCCTGGACGCTATTGATTAGATGTTGAGGGAATCCAGGCAGGGTCATCCATTTATCTATATATATATATATATATGTGTGTGTGTGTGTGTGCGTAAAGCTCCTGGGCTCGGGATAATAGACTAATGCCCTATTCCTGCTGGGCACCACTTAAAACTCAACAGGGAGGAAGGGGTAATTGTGTCATTCTTTACATCCCCCCTTTCCTTCAACTACATTATCACATGGGCTCCACCAGTTGATTTGATTGGCTAACGGGATGAAGGAGTGGGAATCCTAACGATTCATTGGTTTCAAGTGCAAAATCGGATTGGCTGAGTCTCAAAGGATGGATTTGTATTGATTAGCTCCGCGTAAATCACCACAAACAAAATGTTAGCAGCGATAAGGGAATCGATATGAAAATAACGATTAAAGTATAACCGCTAGGTGTAAAATCAAAGGCAGCCGCCTCGCTGGCCAGTCAGGTGCCGTTTTGTGTATGAAGGCACCTGGAAACTGCTTTAAAAAGAAACATGTCATCACATTTAATTTTCTAGAACAAATTCAAGTGAGTTTGGAAATAACCCATAGAGTGTAATTACAATGCTTATTTCTGGCAGAAATGGAATCATAAATTAAAATTAAAATTTTCTTTTCAATTAAAAATAAGCATGTTTGTCGTTAAATATAAAGATAAATAAATTTGTAGATAAAAACAGTAAGAATGATAAAAGCTAAATTTAAAAAAATGATTGTGATGCTAAATAATGGAAAAAAACAAATAAATAAAAAAATATAAATGAACTATGAATTAATTAATACTAAAATGGTAAATAATATAAATGATAAAGTTACATATTTAAAAAAAAAAAATTATATTCTAAAAATGGTAAAAAAAATATATATAAATAATAAATAAAATAAAAAATATAAATGAACTATGAATTAATTAATACTAAAATGATAAATATAAAATAAAAATGATAAATGATAAAGTTACATATTTAAAAGATTTTTTCTATTCTAAAAATGGTAAATATATAAATAATAAAAAAAAATGAACTATGAATTAATACTAAAATGGTAAATAAGTAATATAAATGATAAAGATACATATTTAAAAGACATTTTTCTATTCTAAAATTTGTAAATTTATATATATATATACATACATATATATCATAAATAAAAATATAAATGAACTATGAATGAATTAATACTAAAATGGTAAATAAATAATATAAATGATAAAAGATAAAGATGCATATTTAAAACACATTTTTCACATATTCTAAAATTATACATAACTAAAAAAACTAAAAAATAAATCATTAGAAATAATTGTTTAAATAAATAAAAATTAAATTAAAAATAAAATACATACATTTAAACATACCTATTTTTAATAAAATGAAATGAGCACTGTAGTCATTAAATTTTCTAAATAAATAAATAAAAATGGACATTTAGACTTTTTCCAACCACTATGGCATTTATTCTGTCAACCAATCGCTGAACTGCACACACAGGATAATGGGATTGAATTAGGATTTGTTTTGATGCCTTCCTTCCTCCATATATTACCTCATAAGGCAACATTCTTCAAGTTTCAGACACAGCCAAGATGTCTTAAAATAATGTTGTCCCTTTCCTAAACAAAGAAGTAGAGGACGTACCACAAAAGAGTACACCTGAGACGACTGGGTTCGATACTCAGCGCTGCAGTCACCAATACACAGCTCCACCGGACCACCAGGGGGACTCGACATCAGAGATTCCTCCATATCACACACAATCCTGCGGGCCAAGAACGAACACAGAAATCACTCCTGCACAAAACACTGTCCAAAAAACAATATAAATGAACTTGCAACACAGGAAGCATAACCCACCTCTCAGCGCTGATGTATTCAGACGCAGCAGGGTTGCAGCGAACTCCCGCCACACGCACATGCGTGATCTCTCGAACCTGCAGCCCCAGATTCTCTCCTTCGATGGTCACGCGTGTGCCGCCCTCCTTCGGCCCCGTCAGAGGACGGATCTATGAAGACAGAGATGACAGCTTCTCATTGGAGGATATAAAAGAATCAAATTCTAAGAGCTTTAAAGGTCACCACTTTGAAAGGTGCAGTCTGGGATATTTGTCATGCAGGAGGATTGTCTATTTCATTTGTGCTTTTAACCAGAGGGACAATTGATGAAAAATGACAGAAGCTAAGTCCGACAAAACCTCTTTTGAGGACATCTTTAATGAAGAAAAAAGGTATATAGAAAAATACACATATTTTGATTCTAAAAATAGTACATTAATAATAAATTAAATATTTTTACTACTGAAAATGGTTAAAAAAAAAGACTAAAGACAGACTGATGAATGAATAAATAAATCATACAGATAAATAAATTTTTTATTTAAAAAAAATGGTAAAAACTGAGATGATGAAAATGAATGAATGAACATTTTAATACTACAAAATGTTACAAAAGTAAAGATGATAAATGAAGATATAAATATTTTCTAAATTTAAAAAAAAATGATAAACAAATGGGTAAAAAGACAAATAAATAATAAAGATAAATAAAGGTAATTAAATAAATAATTGTAAATCTAAAAATGTAAACAATCGAGGTAAATAATAAAGAAAAAATAAAGTACTGTGATTCCAAAAAAGTAAAATAAATAAAGATAAGCAAACAAATAAATAAAAATAAAATAAAAAATTAATTAAATTTATAATAATAATAATAATAATAATAATAATAATATTAAATGACTTTTATTCTTGACAAATAAAAAAATAAAATGATTTTCATTCTTGACAGAAATTATTTACCACCAACCCAGTGTCCCTAACATAATTCATGTATTTCCTCACTGTTTACTTTAATGTTTTTGTTAGGGCTCATCTGAACACAATACAAATCTCTTGTCTGGGATGGCTTTCAGATGACGTGTGTGTATTACCTTAGTGATTCGGGGATGGCTGCAGCGTACGTTGCGGCGTCCCTGATGCATCCAGTTGTGTTCGGGTGATGGACAGTGTTGCTTCAGGAGACACTTCTTATCGGCCAAACACCAGCCACACTCAAACATGCTGTCTGCCTTCAGACAGAGTCCACAGCTGTCCCTCTGAGCTTCACACTTATACAGGAGAGCTGCGTCCCCACACACACACACACACACACACACACACACACACACACACACAGAGTGAAAATATAGCCATACTCTCAGCTGGGCAGTTAAACGCAGGCCATGTTTGGAGTGGTGCCAGCTGTGCGATGCCAATCGATAATTGAACTGTAAGGGGAAGGTAGCCGAGGCGAAACCCACGCCTGCTTTCACTGTGCCGTGATTCATGTGCTGCCCACACACACTAATAACTCTGACCCGAGGCCTCGAGGAAGCAGAAAACCAAGGCGTTCTGCTGTAGTGGGTGTAGAGGTTCAATTCTATACACAGTGGCTCTGTTCCAAACTCTAGTGAGCTCACTCGCTAGTCACTGTCTACACAGGCAGCATCCTCACAGATATAGAACCGCATGTGAGTGATTTGAAATGCTGTTCACTGGTAGCAACTTGCATCAAAAAAATCTTAAAATAACCCCATCTAGAAGCAAATAATGTATGCAGAAGAAATGACATGGCATGAAACATATTCACTGTATAGAAAATCTCAAAATATTGACATTTTTTTGAATATTTAGAAAATATCATATTCAAGCTTATAAGGCAGTGAGTTTTTCTGCCTGCTTTTTGTAACAATATTTATATTACAAATAGCATTAATATTATTGGTTATAAAAATATAATATTTATAAATATAGTTTATATTATATTATGGGGTTTAAAATATAAAATCAAAATATAAAAATATATTAAATATTTATAAATGATATAATATTTCTAAACATAAATAATGTTTTATTTTATTATCTTACACGTGGGCATTTAAAATATCAAAATGTATTAATATATCAAAATATACTTAAATGTGTATTAATACTATAATACACTTATATTGATGAATATTATATTTATCAATAATATATTTATAAATAAAAACCTATGTAATATTTATTTAATTTTATTATAATGGAGTTTATAATAAAATTAAATAAATATTTATAAATATTACATACAATTTTATATTTATTTAATATTAATTTATAAATTTTCTACGTACACTTAAAATATTAAAAACAATAACAATTATATGATATAACAAAATAATATTTTACATTACATATGGATATTTCCCTACACTTTGTCTGCAATCTTGAACAAAAATCTTCACAAAGCTTCACATTCTGGGATTTTCTATTGGAAAAAGAATACAAGTCATGGTGGCTTGGATTTTGGCCAAAATGAGGCATCTTTGAAGGCAGCTGTGGGAAGGTGGATCTCGAGGCTAAATTGCCCATCTGAGCTCAGAATGACAGGCCACTGAAAACACCATCACGGACTAATAAACACACAACACCAATAATTTACCACAGAGATTGTATATCTGCAGATACACAGCGAGCTGTGACTTTCTATTCCTCTGAAAGCACAGAAACACTCTGTAATAGCACACCTGATGAAGTTCTCCTCAAGAGATATATAAATCGACTCCAGGAGGTCTTTCGACTCTTACTTCTCAAAGCGCTCAAAGTAAACGCAAACAGACAGCAGTGTGGACGGGTTAAAAGCTGACAGACTCGGACTCCATACCATCCTCTGCAGTAATGTGAGATAAGGCTGAAGCAGGCAGGCGCCCTGTTATCAATAAAATATGCCACGGCGACTGAGAGAACACCTGACAGACTAAGTGTGTTTGAACAGATATCCAGATAAAATAAAATAAAAGATGCATTAAGTTCTACTTCACACAAAGGTAACAACCTTCCCACATCAAGAGGACACCGGGAACGTTGATAAAATATGAATGTAGAGAGGATAACTTCAATATTACTTCTCTTTAGCTGTAGAAATGCCACTAGGGGGCTGAAGGTGAAGTGTGAGATTTCTTACCTCGCATGGATGACGGCTTGTCGATGGGAAAGTCACCGTCCCATACGATGGAGAAATCCACAGGCAGGTCTCCCATCTCATTCCCTTCATACCAGTACTGTGGGAAAAAGCAATAGAAACAACATCTACATCAGAAAAAAAGGCTTTATACTCTAACAAAACTGACCCCGATTACAGCTTTTTTGCCATAAGAAAAACAATCGTTTGCAAACTCGATAGCACTCGTGGCAAAATATGCCCAATCACCACTGACATCATGCGAACGTCTCAAGAGACGATTACAGATGAAGATGATGTTATCGTGTTGCTTTGTCCACCAGCCCTGTTCAGAATCAGTCCTGATAACATCTTTCCTGAACTTAAATCCAGATCTGTAATTTGCTGCACACTCCACAGCACGGCCAATCACGACTGACATCTTCTGAACATCACACTGACAAAGATGATGACAACACAAGCGCTTCACTCTCTCCACAAGCACTCATTTCATTGCTGATGAGGCCATCCCAAGAAAAAGAAAGATAACAAGAGTTTCGACTTCTTTTCATCCTCTTTTCTTTTTTTTTTTTGGTGACAGCCACAATATATATTTACATTTACATTTAGATATTTAGCAGACACTTTTATCCAAAGTGACTTACAAATGAGGAAGCAGTCAAAATCAACAAAAGAGCAATAATGTATAAAATATATAAAGAATGTTTTTAATGAATGATGAAGAAATGTGATGCATATCATTTTTATTGACTGATATTAGAAATAAATGACACACACAAACATAGTTAATTAGCTGCTATATATCTCAATTAAATTTACATCAAATTAAATTTTCTAAAGTGATTTTATATACAAAGAAAGCATATTAAATGCAAGTAAAGAGTCTACTTTAATGTTTCAATTCATGTTTGTGAAAATAATGTCAAAATGTGTTGAAATCATTTTCCAACATATTTATTCTGACCTGTACTTATAAAAATATTAGTGCTGGGCAACAATTAATCGCGATCAATCGCATCCAAAATAAAAGTTTTTGTTTATTTAATATATATGTGTGTACTGTGTATATTTATTATGTATATATAAAGACATACATACAGTATATATTTTGAAAATATTTACATGTATATATTTATATTCATATTATTTATATTATATATACATATATTTAATATATAAACATAACATATTTTTCTTAAATATATACACATGCATGTGTGTGTATTTATATATACATAATAAATATACACAGTACACACACATATATTATGTAAACAAATGCTTTTATTTTGGATGCGATTCATCGCAATTAATCGTTGCCCAGCACTAAAAAATATATAAAAGATAAAGTGACCATACCATTTTTTTTGTATTTTAAATTATTAAAAACGGCATGCTGACAAATGGGTAAAACCTAGTATTTTGAAGGATAGTGGCAAAGATTAGTACAAATATAAAAAGACAATTAAGAGTCTTTTAATGTCATCTTATTGATTGTGGTTGTAAATATGCCTGACAAAATTTTAGGTATATGAACTCTTGTTATAGTGAATGACATTTTAGTGGGTGTCTTCTGTAAATCACGGTAAAATTGTATGATAAGTCTATTTTTTGTTCAGAAAAAAACAAAACAAAAAATTAAACAGGACACATTCTAATGTACAGGGGAATTTTTTTTAAGCTGTATTAAACTTTTGTATTTCAATGCTTGAAAACCCCTTTTCACCTTTGACACACACACACACACACACACACATACATATATACATATGAATAAATAAAACATACAGATAGAGTAAATATATTTGCTGCTAAAAATAACTAGCAGAAAAACTGCTCATTAAGTCCTGCTATGGCGTGTCTCCAGCATGCCGCTGCAGATCGTCAGGTGGAGCAGAAAGCAGGTGACGGCGGTTTTTACTGTCTGGGTTTTAATTAGCAACAACACTGAGAGCACTTAGCCAACGCAACCCTGAGAGAATATCGCTGATCAGGCGCATCGATCAGCGGCTGCTTGCTTAAGAGACTTCAAGACAAGATGAGGAGTCCAAGAGAACTCGAGTAAACCTACCAGAGCGAAGAAGCTCCGACTTCAGCGTTACGAACCGCCACGACCACACTTTAACTTTGTTTCCCTGATAAACATGAGATCATGCCATTTGAAAGAACTACGAAAACACTCTAGGACTAAACAGTTCAGCACATGGTTTATTTTAGTGCAAAAATCAACACACTTTTTGCACTGAATGCACACTGGCTTAATATACATATAAATGGTTTTCCAAATGATTTATGCAGAAATTTGCTTCATTAATGCTCCCAAATTAGTTTACTATTAAGGATGAATTCACTAAAAAAATAGCACGTGGTGTTTCAGTGCTAGAGCAGGAAAATGTTTTAATTTGTGGACCCCTTTACCTGATTTACCTGATTACTTAAACAAAAAAAAAATGGTGTAGAAACAATTTTTATTTAGAAATTGCTAGTAAATGTTATACATTGTACAAGTAATACAATGCATATAACTAATCAAAAATTAAGTATTGATATATTTACAGTAGGAAATTTACAAAATATCTTCATGGAACATGATCTTTACTTAATGTCCTAATGATTTTTGGCATAAAAGAAAAATCAATAATTTTGACCCATACAATGTATTTTTGGCTATTGCTACAAATATAGTGACTTAAGACTGGTTTTGTGGTCCAGGGTCACAAATCCGAATTTTTTACAGTACAAAACAACATAACCAACATGCAAATAAACAGCACTATTCATTCTTACTGCATTCTCCCTCAGCAGTGAAAACTGCACTGCATTTATTTCCATTTATGGCCAAACCAAAATCTATTTTGGAAAAAAGCAAAAGAACACCCTGCCTCGACGAAACCTCATGCCTCGGCTGGTCATTAGGGCTGATTGAAACGTCAGCTGTTACATCAGCGTTCATTCAGCCATACAGCCCAGATAAATCACAACAGAGAAAACAAGCGGTGCCACATCACTCCCCAGCCGTCCGAGAGGCCCTGAAGAGTGGAAAATGGCCCTCGGTGGTGTGTGCGGTAAAGCCCGAGTCTTTCTGCAGCTGTTCTGCGGGGGAAAATATCTGGGAGGAACTCAAGCGAGCTCTGCAGTGGAAAAGGTGGTGAAAAGCTGAACTAAACCTCACTCAACCTGTTGACGCCAGGCACCCAGCAGACATACATCTCTATGAGACACAGCTGCTGGGGTCTTAATTGGGGTCAATTACAGGCGACCCGCATACTGGCATACAGGTCGCAGAGGTCACGACTTCAACATCATTAACTTACCTTGGAATTTGTTGGGCTGTTACGCACTCAAGCTAAAAGGTCTATGGAATAATGCATTTCATAAAATGGTGCAAAAATCACAGGAGCATGTGAATGCTAGAAATTTCAAACAATGTCTTTCCATAGAGCATGTCCGTAAATTTATGCATTCAACAAATTACCGTATTCTTTGTTGCTAGTTAATTTCATCCAATAGGATCAAAACGAGCATAACGGATGTGTAAACCTTTTGTAAAACAATTCTTATGTAAAATGTCACACTGAATGGGACTATTTACATAACAATGGTTACATGAACAGTGCATGAAAGAGGCCTAATGAGACTTTTTATAAAACTTTTTAAATTGTGTTTTCTGAAAATAAAAGCATCTATGAAAACAAACAAAAAAATAATAATGCATATAGCTTTTGCTTGTGCTTACAAAATCTGTGAGACGACTGTTTCTATATTAATATATATATATATAATATAAAAGTTATAATATAAGTTTGTATCTGTATAAATATGTAATGTAATGCTAAAATAATAAAAATATTTAGATGTAAATAAATATAACTATATAACTTTCCAGGCTTAGTTGAAAACTACATTAATATAATATAATATAATATAATATACACACACACATATATATATACACATACATACTGTATATACTATATATATATATATATATATATATATATATATATATATATATATACACATACATTTTTTTATTTTTATTTTTTTTTTTACATTTTTGGCATGAAATTGATGTTCTCTTGTCTATTGCTTCTCCTGCATTGAAGGTTTGCCTTGAGAAGATTAGCCTGCGTGTGTAAATGGGTGGAAGCCTTTGTGTTTGCCCATACAATACCGCTTATCTCTGCCAGTAGTGAATTGATTTTCCTCCAGCTTGTCTTCTCACTGTATCGCAGCGTGTTATGTGTAGACAGCCTGGCCTGGTTCTGTCAGAGGCCTCACTGGAAATGACTGGCAAACGACAGCAAGGTAATCTTACCTCTAAAACCGTCCTCAATTTATCAGCAGCCCTGAATGTGCAAAACGCAACCAGGATGGGTGCTATCACAGGAATAAAGGCCATTTCCTCCATTTTGATTTAGCTTTGTACACATCCTTGGGGTACATTTCAATCCCTTTTGCACGTTTAATCAAAGGTTCTAATATCTGCTAGCGGCACGTGGGTTTTGAAAGAGACCACTCTTAAAAATTGGTGTGCTCAATAATCCACTTATTGGAGCTAAGTTAATACTGTTCTACCGTTTATGGCAGCAGCTATGATGAATAACCGGAGATATTGACTCAGGGGGAAAAATGCTGCTTCTTGAAAAGCAGCCTTCTCTTGAAATTAAGTGATTGCAATTAATTCAAGTGGAACTCGGTGGAACTGAGTATTTAGTCTTTAATAGGATTTTATTGTTTAAAAGATGTTTTCATAGACCTCATCTCTCCGGATACGCTCGGCTCCAGTTGACCCGTCAATGGCGTCTCCTTCGAGTGACAGAATGAAAATCAATATAACTTAATGATGGAGGACCTGTACATTTAATTAAATTACAAATTGGACCAGACTCAGCACAAAAAATACACAACGGCATCAATGGTACGAGCAGAATGAGCCCGCTGTGTGTGCGGCATTACTTTACGGTAACCTAATTATTGAATCATAGCTATCCCGTTACTAACGACAGTCCAGTAATAACAGCATATAATTCACTTCACCGAATGTTGCGTCATGGGCTAATTTCTAGGTTGGGAGAGGGGAATTCTGGGTTATGATAAAAGATACAGCTCCTGTCAGTCCAACTATGATGTGATTTGGTTTGGTCGAGTGCCACTGGAAATAAATAATGGTACGAGCAGTTCTCCTAAAGCAAGGAGGATAAGGAAAGGTGGCCACATGGATGCGCAGGCAACACGTGTCACTATAAATGAGCTGAGCACGCTGACCTAAAGCATTTTTCTGGTGCATCACTCTTGGAGGGATTTCTTCATTTGGAGGTTCTAGCGCAGCTGAGCCTCTTAATACACAGAGAAACGCTCAGGGTGCAGTTAATGCGATACATTACGCATGAGACATATACAGTGGATTGATCACCACATTAGTTGATCAATTTATTTTAATAAGGCCCACCTGCTTCCGCACGGCAACCTAATAGCGTTTAGAGTTTAAAGAATGCCATGAACAAGTAACTGAAATTACCTGAGAAACTTTTTTGGCCGTAGTCAAGCTCAAACTGTTCAACCCATGCAACCCAGGTGATCGTTAAAACATGTTCCTCTCGGTAGTATGGTACAAAACGGCTAATGCCTGATTGAGCACTTGATGAGAATAATAGAATAATGAGGGTGAGGTGGTTCAAAATGCCTGACAAAAATAACATGT
>JAFVLL020020275.1:18537-33099 GCA_021397915.2 Tor tambroides | reverse complement strand
AATCTGATTTGGGAGAAGGGGGAAAAAGACGGGCTCGGGTCGTTCAGGGCTCTACCGGGATACGCCACCTTACCACCACTAACACCCACCCCATCTCCCCCCCGGGGGGGGGCCCAAGTGAATATGCTGTTCAGGGGGCCCAGAATCCGTAGTGGCGCCCCTGGTCATGTGACATGCGTTTTTGGTTGTGTAGTGTGGACGGAAATCGTTTCTGAAACGCAGTGAAAATGCCAGTGTAGACGAGGATCATTTCCATTTTAAAACACTGTTTTAAAACGAAAACGCACTAGTGTAAACAGGGCCTATGACAAAGCATCTAGGAGTTATGAGCGATTTCGCATTTTTGTTCGCTGTAGAGCCCCCTATTGGCCGATTGGGGCGAGTCTTTGCCAGTGTCTCCCCAAATTGAGCTGTATCATCTGGCCAAGTTTCACGGCCTTACGATCAGAGATGGGCATAAATACACAAAAATGTATTTAAAATAAAAATACAAAATACTGTGTGGAAAAAAATATATATATAAATACAAATGTGTGGAAAAATGTATTTAAATACAAATACAGTATTTTGTATTTTGAAAATACACAAAATACATGTGAAATTGGCCATCCAGTGCAGGTTGCAATTGGTTCTCCCAAATGACCTATAACCTAAACTGGATTAAATTGTTTGTACTGGAACTGTACCAGAGGTTACCATTGCATCACACAGAGTCAGAGTCTAACAGTCGTCACTCTGACTCGGATCGCCCACAGATTGCCCAAATATACAGTATTTATGTATGTACAGTTTACATGGTCTCACATACAGCCAGAGGACAACCTGAACTGAACAGATGGCCAGTCAGTTAACCAAAAATGTGAAGAAAAACAGACTCTTCTGACAGTTTCTTCTGTCTTTAATGAGGCTTATTTGTCACAAGATTTGACAGCAGACAGCATAGTAGCAGGCTACTTATTGACATTGAAACACAGTTTTTTACATTGAGCTATGAGGGTCCAACCACCTCCACACACACTGACACAACTTATACATTTTTTTCTTTAAAAATCAACTGAATGCATTAACATGTTAAGTACAAAGAAATTCTGAAATGCATTATGACGCACAATCTATTGATGTTCATGTTTTTTAAGTCAGAGTTTTGGTTTTATAGGTTAAATTAAGTGTTTGGGAATCACTCATTAAACATGATGTATTAATCTTTTACATCCTTTTTTGTTTTTGCATTGTTTTATAGCCCTAATCTTATCATGTTTGGACCAGACAGTTCTGATCTATGGGAGTGTTTCCTTCACCTTTGCAAGCATAACACTTATTGTCACTCTTACAGCAGTAGAGAGGAACATGAGCCACAATCTTCTTGAAGTTCTTCTGGAGTTCTTCTGAATTTTTCTGAGTCCAAAAGATATCCTTAAAGACAAAGGCTTTCATTGAACTGTGCTTGCCCCAGTTCTCCAAGCCAGCCAGAATGTTATAATCACTCGACTCATTGAGCCAGGTTTTAACACAGGGAGATTTGTAGGAGTAGAAGATAGTACAGCTTTTCTCTTTTCGCTTATTTAACAGGTCTTCCATGGGTGTTATTTGAAGGTTTTCAGTGGAAGTGAATAAGAGACGCTCTGCATGTATACTGAATCCGTTCATTTTTTAACACCTGCTACAATGAGCTCTTGACCTGCATAAAGTGGACGTGACGTTTTGACATCTTCTGGACTCTCTTTATTCAGGAAGTTGTTCTGTGTAGGCACAAAACCCTTTTCACACTGAGTCTCATCTACATTGATGGCGACAGCATACTGCTGTGGGTGGTTTTCCACACTGAAAGTTTGATAGCTGAAAACCACAAAAAACATTCAACTAAAGCAAACGCACGGTTGACGAAAGACCTTTCATACGATTACATCCTTTATTGTTAATATTACTTTTAAAGGTAAATAGTCATTGATTTTTTGCAGTGACATCAGGCACTTACTTCTGATCAAAGAAGCTTACAATACGACCAAGAGTTTCAATGTCCACAGTCTGTTGCTCTGCACTTTGAGTCATAAGAAAAAGCAGGAGGAGTCCTCTGAGTGAAACTGTGGATACCTAGATTGATCGAAAACACAATTAAATAAGAAATATGAAAAACATGCTTAAAAATGGTCAAAATGTGAGAAATTAATATTCACACTAATGATGTTACATACCATGATGGTTTTTGTGGATTGTAGATGATGCAGAAATGCAGTGACATAGAGATGTGTTGAATGGGAAGCAAATATATATTCTGCTCATGCAAAAAGTACTATCTATCTGTCAGTTTTATTACTATGATAAATGACTGTGAAAAGGTAATACTACATGAACTCAAATATCCAATGTAAATGTTTCTTGATGATATCCAACACGTTTGAAGTTCTAGGAGCTTGGTTTAAATGTATTCAACATGGTTATCCAACTCAATGTTAACAATTAACTGCATTTAAAGGGAAAAATCCTATTTTTACTATTGTGGCACGATCTGATATAGCACAACATGTTTCCATTTCTTTCTTTTCTTTGTAGGTATACTCATGTATTTAGACAATATGTTTGGTCATATAGTTCATTTCATACACACGTTATATTTTATGTACAGCTTCATGGAAGAATTTAAAACGTCTGATTCTCATTAACCATGTACTTATCACACATCTCAATTTGTTATATCTTTACTTATTTACTAATTATTATATTTTTGTAAAAAGTAATCTTTCATTGGTAGGCCTACTCTGTTTGCTGTTTGTGCATTTCTGACAAATAAAACAAGCAACCTTAAATACAGTTATGAGGGAGAAACAGAAATGAGTACAAATGTCACGACTATTTACAAGATAAGTAAATTTGGGGCTCATCAACTGATAATGACTTTGTGTAATGGTATATTTAACATGAATTATGTGTTAGCTAGAGCACGTGTTAGTTCTGGTGAAAGTCCTTTTTTGCATTATACAGTCTGATATGTATTTTCCTATCTGAGCAGAGCTGTTGGACCACAGTTTGCTCATGTTTGACATTCGCGTTGGTCAGTGTAAAGGATCTACATGGCGGGGGTTTTTTTTGTTTAAATTGAGTCATTACAGTCAGTTTTTCCAGTGTCTTTTTTGTCAGAGATTGTCACACTATTATTCTGTTTTCCATGGCGGTATGTATCTGATTATAATGTCTTAAAAAGCTGCAATATCCTAGCTAACAGTGTCAGGGTTCTGAGTGAGAAAGAGGACTCAAATGCAGCAATGAGCAGTGACAAGGTTTATAAACAGAATGGTGGACAAGAAACCAGGAAGTAATTAAGAGGTGAAAACATAGTCCAAACAGTAGGGACAGGGCACACATCGAAGAACTCAGGCTGGTCAGGGGTGAGACTGCACCAGATACTAGATGCAATATTGCTAATTCAGTTTGTCTTATATTTTTGTCCATGGGTGTTTTTACTTATTACTGTGTCTGATTTTTAATTTCCAAACTTTTTTTTTTTTTTTTTGGTTTATTTTAAGCCAGCAATAGTAATTTTCAATCAATATTTGAGTTAATTAAAACAACCCAGCATGTTGAGTCAAACATTTAACCCAACCAGCTGGGTTAAAATAATACGGAGCCCGGCACGTCACCTGTAGGAGAAAAAAAAGCAATCCGTCCCCTCAGTTTATAAACCGTGCTCACGAATTCTTAAACTGTTCCCTCGGTTTAATAAACCGTGCCCACGGATTAATAAAACCGCACTATTTAATTCTATAATCCTGTGCGCTCAGATTATGAAACCGTGCCCACGGATTAATAAACCGTACCCACGAATTCATAATCCGTGCGCACGCTTTCGCAATCCGTTCCCACGGATTTGTAAACTCACGGATTTGTGGCCCCGCCCCCATTATTTTACTCATCAAATAGGATAAAACACCACCGCCTGTGCTAAATAAACGCTAAAAAGAATAGAAAATGTATTGAATTTTCTAAAAAAAAAAAACGATAGAGTTTCAAGAGGAGAAGGTAAAAGCAATACAAAACAAACAATGTACCGGTTATGTTGTCATTCCTTTGCTCTCTAACTGAATGCAATGTTATAATAGACCTAACATTAACAGTGAAACATGCATCTAACTATGGGGGAAAAAGCTTAGTATAATAAAATCACCAAAATAAGTCTTCATGTTAAGAATGAATAGTAGCTACACAAACACATTTCCAAAACTGTAAAAGGTTATTTAAAAAGAAAGCATTCATGAATTATTTTGTGATAAACATTTTACTGTCTTAAGTGCACTCATTTATTTAGCCTATTATTAATAATAATAATAATAATAATAAATTATTATTATTATTGTTATTGTTATTATTATGCGGGCCATTCCACCGAAAGGGTGCCATTTGCTTCAAAAACTCTTTTAAAAAAATATATTTTCTATCTTTTTTAAATACTGAATCTAGTAATACACATGTTTAACTATTCAAAATCTGTATTGGCCTATCTCAGGTAACTTTATTTAATTTTTTTTACACATTTTTTAAGTGTAAGATGGATGCATTTTTCTCAGTCCTGTTACCAAAACTCTAAACTCTTTTAAAATCATGTTTAGTGCATGTGTCACCACCCCTTATTTCCCTGTGTGGTAAAAATGATGAAGAAACAGCAGCCAAAGAAGTGTAAAATTTTATTGTAGACTGCTACATGTATAAATGTATTTTTAAAAATAAACTCTTTTCTTTTTCATTTTTAAGGCGACTAAACCCTCAAGTGTATCAATTTTCTATGATGCTATTTATTAAACAATGGATAAACTTATATTATTATTACTATCTAAAAGAAAAATACTGAATTTATTTTTTAAAGAAAAAAAAAACTATTTAGTAACAGGAATGAAATGGGTACCAGGAAGGAGTATCCATTATATTAGTATGCAGGTTTGACTACACATGTGAGGTATTAATGCCCGCATCGGAGCTTGCGTAGCTTCTCAGTGAACTACGGCTCCGTCTATTAAATGCCGCTCCATTTGAAAACAGGTGATGGGGATTTACCGCTAATCAAGGAGCTGCTCTTGCTGACAGATGATGCTGAAGACAAGAGACTGAAACGCCCAGCCCTACTCCAGATTGGTAAGCTGAAAGTGTTAACGTCAAACTTGTGAGTTTTATCCGCCTGTTAAAAAAAGGCCAAATTTACATCTAGTGGTCTGCAGAAGTTTTTAAGAAGCAGGATAAGATGATAGCCTCATTAAAAATAACAATATGCTTAAAAAACTATATTGAAAATACAAACTGATCAAACATTAGTTTGTGTTTTCCTTGAAGGATATTGCTTCTTCTTATACCAAGCCTACAATATATGAGTCTAATACATACTGCTACAGGACAGAAATCATATTTTCTGTCATCATACTTGTTGAATGTAATATAAAAAACAACAAATGAAGAACAAACCATAAAGTTTCTTCTGGGCAAAGCTGCTCATCTCATGTGGATAGAAGGCCAAAACGTTGAGAAAATATTTTGTCTATATGGGATGGTAGCCTAATATTTACATTAATAAATCTGGAAGACACTATTTCACTCCTTACATTTTTACTCAGCTACTATATACAAGTATAGGATATATGAGTATATGAGTACAGGACTGAAAGTAACAGGATTGAGATTTTAGATAAAATTAGCAAATACATATAATCTAGCCACATATGTACATGCTAATATTTTGACAATATTCAGCAAATTATAGTGATTCACCAAAGATTTATATTTTTAAAATAAACAAGTAAAATAATCTAAGAAATAAATTAGGTAACAGGGCAGTAGCCTATATTTATAATGACGCTCCCAGCCACCATTACAATATCATCAAATATGCAGAAAAGAAAACAAGATCTCATGCTTCTGATCATTTCATAGCCTTCAGAAGATGCAGATGTTGCAATATTATGTTGAAAATGTGTCTTGTGGATTTTTCCCAGTTTTTTAGAGGGAGAATGTGTTAGGGTAACAGGACTGAATGAAAACCTGGGGACACAACTAAAATTTTATCCAAAATATTATAAATTTATTTTGAAATAAATCTATTTAAAGCACAGATGAGATATGGAGGCACACAAAAATGCAAAATTAAAATGATTTCTGAAGGATTTTAAACATTATATTTCATGTTAAAATGTATCGTTAGACACTGGGGACATGTACAAGTCTTTCATTTTCAAAGTGTTTTAGGTAGTTTTTAATAATTTTTAAAATGAGATATTTTAAATTTCAGTTAGATTTCACGCAGGACACTTGCTTAATAATAAAATGTATTTTATAGTTAATTTTTGTTTACTTTTGTACCTATAATTTCCTGGGGACAGAATGGCACCCATTCGTGAACGGCCCATACATTTAGGTTAGGCTACTTATGCATTTAGAAGAAGCTTTTATCCAAAAACGACTTACAAAAAGAGGAAACAAATCACTCCAAAGTCAGTCACAATGCCAGGTTTATTATACAGCAATAATCAAGTGCTAAAGATTATCACTAATGTCAAAATGAATACTGACGAGACATCTTTCTTATTAAATCGCCTGTCTTCACCTGCACTTTTACAATAGACAGAGAATCACTTAAGACAATTTGCTGTGGGCCTATTCCACATTATAATATGCAATAAAACAATAATAGGCTACAATAAATTAACACGTAGGCTACCTAGCTTGCTGTTCTTCTAAAATGAATCCGTGAGTACAGTTTACAAATCCGTGGGAACGGATTGCGAAAGCGTGCGCACGGATTATGAATTCGTGGGTACGGTTTATTAATCCGTGGGCACGGTTTGTTAAACCGAGGGAACAGTTTACGAATTCGTGAGCACGGTTTATAAACTGAGGGGACGGATTGCAAAACCGTCGCCACGGATTGTTTTTTTTTTCTCCTACAGGTGACGTGCCGGGCTCCGTAAAATAACCAAATGCTGGGTTTGTCCATATTTGACCCAGCGTTGGGTTGCCAAAATAGCCCAAAGTGGGTTGTTTTAACCAAGCATATTTTTAGAGTATATTTTGTATTTCAAATATACGTATTTTAAAGGGCACCTATTATTCCCCTTTTCACAAGATGTAATATTGGTCTTGGGTGTCCCCAGAATGTGTCTGTGAAGTTTCAGCTCAAAATACCCCACAGATCATTTATTTTATTTTGGTGTGTATCACTTCAAATGCAAATGAGCTGCATATTCTCGCCCCATCTTCAGAAGAGGTCGTAGCATATACGTCTCTGCTTTGCATACCTACAGCAATAAACAGCCGGTAGAAGCAACATGACTGACCGGTGTTCAGCCGTACATATCGGAAGCCAAATACTGAAAGTGGGACAAAACAGCGCAACGGGGGGTGGAGGGAGGGTTGGGGTGTTAAAGAATTGTGCTATAATAACCCCTACAAATACAACTCATGATATACACTATAAACACTTTGAAAGAGACAGACACGCAGATGTTTGTGAAAGATGTTTTCTCTGTTTTGGAGGGATGATCATTTTTAAATCATACCCTATTTACTGCATCTAAATTTGTTAATACTTTACTATATTTAAGGGTGGGTAATTTTATCAGTTGTTTATTATTCATGCAACAATACATATTACTGTTATAGTTTTTATTTATAACCATTGCTATATAGCAGATGACTTTGTCTAGTGCTCTTATGAATGTTTATAGCATGATATGTGAAAATTTAACTACTATACTGAATGACATAGCATAAACTTCTTCATGGCTAGTGTTTGCGTATTTCATTTCATTCTGTAACCTACTTGTTCTACAGATCTGTGTACTAGTGTTAAATGCTACTGTTTTTGACACTGTTGATAACGTTTCTGACAAATAATATTGTGGTATTCTTTGTGTTTCCCTTACCGAATGTCATATCCTGCCAGCAATGACCTGTCCATGGGCTTTTTTGATTCCTGTCAGTTTAAGTGCCAGTGATGCAGTGTTGCCAGATATTGCTATTACAACAAACAAAAAAATAAAAATAAAAAAATAAACAAAAAATTATTTCAAATCTTTTGCAAATAAGATAAGATAAAGATATCCCTGACCCTAAACTACAACTTCCTACTTTATTAACTTTCTAAAGTGTTAAATTAAGTGGAAAAGACAAGTCCAAAAACGCTTACAATAGCTGGATCTGCGCCCGCGCCCTCACTCACAACTCTCTCGAGGCTCGTTCACTCCACCAGCGTCTCGCAGCGATACTTTTCATACCACGGACGCTAAACGTTCTTGCAGACTATGGCAAAATTGGCATCTATGTTCTCGGCATGACCCAAGTTTTTACAATAGGCCAATGTAATTAAATGTGGTGATGTGGTGTGGTCAGTGTAAGGTGACAATGGCACATGCAAAGTTTGGGGTCAATATGTCAAAGCTTTGCAGAGATACAGCCTCAGATGCAGTTTGGCATCATTCCAGCAAATTCATTGATGCCTTTAATGATAATCATCTCGTATATTGACACAAAATCCATAACTTTTTGCCAGCATGATCTGAACATGATCCGAGTCAAATTTGATGAAAATCAGAGCAACGATCTAGGAGAAGTTCTAAAAAGTAGGTTTTCAACATAATTTAAAATGGCGGACAAGAAGTTCTGCCAACTATGGCTAAATTAGTATCTGTGTTCTTGGCATAACCCAATATTGAGACCAGCTCCACTGCAATAGGCCAACTTAATCAAAAGTTAATAGCATTTTTGGAAATTTCAGTATAACGTTTGTCCACAAGGTGGCACTACCCTGAAAGTTTTTGAGTACTGTCAGGGCATGGTGCTGAATGTCAAGTTTCATTAGGATAGGCCGATGTGTTCACAAAATATATTTATATTATATAACAAAATTCAAACTGGCCAACACCCAAAATGGCTGACATGGGAAAACTGGATATGGTTCGACTCGGCATGCTCCACCGGATCTGAAGAGAATCATTCAGAAGTTATAAGCAAAAACAGCCATTTTTCATATCTCCTGACCACTAGGTGGCGCTGCACCAAAATTGTGCAGGTAGATTCAGGCCATGGATGTTATAACACACACAAAGTTTAGTCAGAATACGCTAAAGCGTTGTGGAGATATAGCTTCATGTTCATTTTTGCATGCTTGTTGTCGAATTCCTTCACACATTATTCAAGAACGGTTTGACTAAAGGAATCAGAGGAAAACATAAATTTCTGTCTAAACTTTATTGTTCAAAAGTTATTAGCATAAACATAAGTGAAATTTTGGACAAGTGGTGGTACTAGAGAGTTGGAGTTAGAGACTCCAAACTTGCTAGGTTAATGTTGAGACTGTCCTCTATCTGTGTGCAAAATTTCATAACTTTACCACAAGTGGTTCTATGGGCTGCCATAAACTCAAGAGCAGAAGAAGAAGGCCAGCGGATGCAATAGGTGCATAAGCACCCTAATAATCCTTACAAATATAATAGGGTTGCAGAGCTTCACGCTTGAATCCCTAATGAAATTTATATGCAATTAAGAGAGATTTTGAATGCTTAAATTTAAACCTCTAGTGTTGTTGAAAATATCAATATTTTTTTCTTTGCATCTACATATCAGCCATGATGCAGGAAAACAAGCACACAACAGTAAATGGTTGAACGTCTAAAACATCAGGAGTGTGAAGGAGACAAACACACTCACAAACATGCTTTTACACACACACACAAACACACACACAAACACACACACACACACACACACACACACACACAAACACACACACACCTATGAACCGGTTTGGCTGTAATAGTTCTGAGCATTTGTAAAATAAATTCAATAGTTCCAGGGTGACAATGTCAAGATTCCTCATTCCTAATTGTGAAATAGCGGTTCAGTGAGCATGAGAAATAATTTTCATTTATGAATTGGCCTCCACAGAGTCCTGAGCTTAACCCCATTGAGGCCTGGTTTCATAGACAGGGCTTAGCCTAAGCCAGGATTAGCCATAGTTCAATTAGGACATTTAAGTAATTTTTATAAACATGCCTTAGAAAAAAGCCTTACTGGTGTGCATCTTAAGACAAAACAAAGCCACTGACATGTTTTAAGATCAATCAGTGCAAGTTTCTTTCAGTTGAAACAGGTCAGATTTACATTTTAGTCTAGGACTAGGCTTAAGCCTTGTCTGTGAAACCGGGGGTGAAAGTCTTCAGGATGTGCTGGAGTTGGATTTACAGAGTGGCTTGACTCTCCCATTGTCAATACAAGATTTTGGGCCAAAAATTAATGCAAGTTTTGGTGAAAATATAAATGTTGTGATGTTGCATTACATAGTTGAAACAATGCCACAAAGAAAAAAGCACAGTGTTATCAAAGCTAAAGTGTTCCAACAAAATATTAGTGTGCAATTTTTTTAAGTACTTTTGCTCCATTTTTTTCTTAAATTCTGTATTAATTGAAAAATAGTATAAAGTAGTTTACATAAAATTTATATATGTGACCCTGGAGCACAAAACCAGTCTTAAGTCGCTGGGGTATATTTGTAGCAATAACCAAAAATACATTGTATGGGTCAAAATTATCTATTTTTCTTTTATGCCAAAAATCATTAGGATATTAAGTAAAGATCATGTTCCATGAAGATATTTAGTGAATTTCCTACCGTAAATATATTAAAACTTAATTCTTGATTAGTAATATGCATAGCTAAGAACTTCATTTGGACAACTTTAAAGGCGATTTTCTCAGTATTTTGATTTTGTGCACCCTCAGATTCCAGATTTTCAAATAGTGGTATCTCGGCCAAATATGATCCTATCCTAACAAACCATACATCAATGGAAAGCTTATTTATTCAGCTTTCATGTGATATATAAATCTAAATTTTGGAAAATTGACACTTATGACTGGTTTTGTGCTCCAGGGTCAAATATAAATATTATTTAGCAACATAAAATCCCCGAAAATACCAAATATTAAATTAAAATATTAAAATATTTTAATATTAAAAATCTAATATTTAATATTATTTTGTAATGCAAATGAAATATTTATTGTAATATTTATATTTTATTTTATTTATTTATTTATATTTTCATTGTAGAAAAAAGAAAAGAAAAAAGTCTAAATTAACAATGTGTCTAAAATTGTCAATGAATATAATTAACTTGTTTATTAAACTGTTGTATAAAATACATATGACATTTGCAATCATGATAAAATTGGGGAAATAGCACTCTTCTTTTAAATTATAAACAGAAAACAAGACCTAATACAAGGGCAGTTGGTATATTGAATTCTGGGGTCACATTTTTATTTTATTTTGCACAACGCTATTTTATATTGTTGTTAAGCTTAATACAGGGCCACTGCCTGTGCACTCTGTACCTGGTTGTATTAACATGTTTTTAATAAGGGTTTAAATTTAACAGCAGTGATAAATTTAGTGCAATCGTTACCTGTCTGTCACCAGGGAGAAGTGGAGGGGAGAGGCTCATGTGGACTCAAAGAATTACTTAAAACATAGTTAATTGATTTCCAAATTAAAATAAAAACGAAAATATAAACTAAAATTGTCTTGCAAAAGGACTGGTGCTCGAGCACCGCTTGTGGTCAATCTGTTCACGCCACGTACCACGTGATTTTCTTCCGCGCTTCATTACGAAAATGAATCACGGAATCTAGTTTCGAACCGAAGAAAATACAGGAAAATATTACGTCATTAATTTATGTTTTCTGTTAGCTAAATTTCACATTCATAAACAAAAATTTACTGGCTCTAAACCTCTATTTTCTTTATTCAAAGTTGATCTAGATAAGTATTATTCTATATAAAACACGCCGTCAGATTTTAATTGAATGGATTATTATTGTCGCTTTCCTTACACACCACATTTAACAAACTTGCAAACATCAGTGTGTACCATTTAACAAATGTCTTTTTTTGCTAGTAATTAATTTAAATGTCTGAAACCAGATTTAAAACACTGAATCGTTGTGATATAAGGCTAAAAGCACTGAGCGCATCTATTTCTGGCTCAGCGCCAGACAAAGCGCGTGAGCAGGTTTGAATTTGTGAATGTCCTAAATACACCGGTGATCGTCTGCATCAAATGGTTAAAATCAACGCGTTTCGGCTTCTTGGAGGCAGTGCTTAATTTGTAAATTGCGAGGTCCTGGAACAAAGTGGGGTGACTGATCAAATGATCAAAAGAGGGAGAGGTAACGGAGCATTCGCGCAACTGGTGGACGTGGACCAATTTAAGTGATTACCAGCTGCACCAGTTGCTTTTATAGTGTGCACATTGTAGGCTACTCTAAAAAATAATGGTTATTTTATTTCAACATTTATTTAAACATATTTTAGTGTTTGGGTAGTTTTTGTGTAACCCAGCTCCTGACAGTACAGTCGCAATAGTCGCGTTTGCGTGGATCATTGCAGGGCGGGCTTCAGAACGTCATGGGGGGGCTAAGCCCCCCCAAGCCCCCCCTTGACGCCGGGCCTGCTTTTACGACTGGTGTACAAATAGTGGAACTATATGCTAAAATTTTGTGTGGCAGCTACTTCAAAGAATACCATTATTTACCATTATATCGAATAAAACTTGTTGTACATTGAAAAAAAAAAAAAAAAAAAAATCTAGTTTCGAACCGGTTCTTTGAAGTGAACGGTTTAAACTAACCGCCGGTCCTCTAGAGGTCCCTCAATCGTTATACATGCCTTGACGAAAGACATCGAAAGAATTCCCGCATTCACACAGGGAATTGTAGTTTTTATAACTCTATCAGTCTGTGGATTAATCTGTGTGGTTTTAGAGCTCTTTATAAACACACATGTGTAGAGTCGAGTCTTTGGATCGGTTTGGTGGTTCATGTGTGTGTTTGAGTCTGAACTAAAAGCTGTTGTTCTGGATTGATCTGGAACTTTCCACACGCGCCCCTCCCGCTCGCACGCTACCCATAACCCACCGCGCGCGACTCCATTCTTCTCTCTCATCCAACATGTCCATGACAGAGGGTCCGTTAACCGTGCTCGGCCAGAGGACGACCGGCGAGTCCGTTAGGACTCAAAACGGTGAGTCGGGATGCGCTCATAATTGCCCTCGATAAAACAAAGAGACGCGGTGAACGGGCCGCGCGTGACGATGTTTGAACGGAAGAGCTGTCGCGGCCGGTGTCTCAAGCAGCACGTGCGGCTTAGAGGAATCAGTGTTTAATACTTAATACTGTATGCAAGAGCAGCAAAGCCTGTCTGTTACATTATCAGACCAATGAACGCATGTTATAAATTAAGTATGAATAAGCCATGATGTGTAAAAACTCTTGCTTGCACCACACAACACAGTAATGTGGAAAAAAGATGCACATGTACATACATATATGGCATTCAGCTTTTGTGTGATGCTACATTCACGCCCCACCTGCTGACAGTTTAGGTCCGAGCTATACACAAATAACTCGTTATTGCGTTTGAAAACGTCAGATGGAGGATTATGGAAAAAGTTTTTGGTTTTTTTAGGTTAAAAGTTGAGTTTATTTAGATCTCAGACCTTTATTTAGACTCCACGTTTTTAAGACGCAATGTCAAACACGTCCATCTAGTGCGTTTTTACGTAGAAAACAATAGAAAAGTAGCGTAGTAGGATGGAAAAAACAAAAAAAACAAAACGCGTTGTAATATATTATAATAAACTCTTAAACTTATGTGACCAGTACTTTTTGCTTGAACACGTTGCATTTTAACAACAACATTTACATTAAGGGCCAGTTCACACAGAGTATGCAGAGATGCAGGGCAGTGGAATTGGGGGAGGAAAAAAAAACATAAAAACTAGGTCTCCAGGCGTGAAAAGTTTAACTTATTTTAACTTGAGTGCTGTATATTTAAAATGCTGCTGCTGTGTCCAAATAGGCCTGCTTCCCTGCTATATAGTAACTGAAAAACAGTATGTGAGCCAAGTAGTGTCTGAATTCATAGTATTCATAAAACGGTATGTGCAAAAGTACCCAGATGACCTACCACACATCCAGTCCAATAGACACTTTACTGTCCCATGAGGCCATGGGAGAGGAGTTCTGAATGGCAGAGAAGCAGTGTAACTGATGCTATCCACCTTATTTTTCTCGTAAGAGTAGACGCGGCCATTTGTAAATTGAATGTGTCTGGCTTCCGGTGTCATTCACTTCCAGCTGTTTTTAGCTGTACAAACCACTCGTTTTGCGGCTTGATATTTCACACTGGTGTGTCTTACCATGTTATTTCAATGTATTATGTTAATTAGGAACGCAGTGGTTTGTAGTGCAAACCGTTTTACCGTTTACTGCACTTTGTCATTGTTCTCGTTATTTCCCTACAGCGGCTAATGAACCGAAAGTCTCGCACATTGACAGAAAACGGCTTACTTCCGCGTTGAAAAATAAGGTGGATAGGTCACATGACAGTAACATGGTGGATGTAGTACGTCTTGATTTCATTCATGCTCCTTGCATTTGTAATATATAGAATTTTTTATTTTTTTTAATGGTCACAAACCAAGCATAGTAGGCTATGTACTATACAGTATGCAACTCCAGACGCAGTGT
>JAFVLL020020275.1:0-13437 GCA_021397915.2 Tor tambroides | reverse complement strand
AGACAGTGAGAGTCCTGAGTGGGGAAAGGGACAGATAAACAGCTCTGCTGACAGCTGCTTCCATCCTGCTCAGAACAAACATGCCTCATTTATCATTGAGATGCGTTAAGCCTCACTAGACCTGCAGTGTGAACTGTTACAGACCATTCAGAACACAGTTCAGCAGCAGGGTTCATGAACATAGATTTGTAGTGATTTATCTTAACTTTCTAGTTCTGAGGTTGATGAATCTATACATCAGGAGTGATTTTAGCTGTATTTTTTAAAAGGAAAAATCCATTTGCTGAATTTGAATTTGCCGAGTTAAAGGGATAGTTCACCCAAAAATGAAAATTTGATGTTTATCTGCTTACCCCCAGGGCATCCGAGATGTAGGTGACTTTGTTTCTTCAGTAGAACACAAATAAAACCAAATTAAACCCTGCGGCTCGTGACGATACATTGATGTGTAAAGACATGAAACGATCAGTCTGTACAAAAAACTGAACAGTATTTATATAATTTTTTACCTCTGATTCACCGCAATGTCCAACTGTCCTGAGCGCGTTCACAACAGAGCCGGCGCGTGGTGTTGTCGTCGTCTTGCTTTACGGCGGATCGCAGACTTATAAGTGCGTTACCGCCACCTATCTCTCAAATGGACCATTGATCGTTTCGTGTCTTTACACATCAGTGTATCGTCACGAGCCGCAGGATTTAATTTGGTTTTGTTTGTGTATGTTTTTTTGACACTCAAAGCCGTGATTCCCATCCACCTCCATTATATGACTGACAGACTGCAACGGTTTGAGTTAAAAATCTTTGTTTGTGTTCTACTGAAGAAACAAAGTCACCTACATCTTGGATGCCCTGGGGGTAAGCAGATAAACATTAAATTTTCAGTTTTGGGTGAACTACCCCTTTAAACTATACAGTCCTAAAAAGTTCCAATTAGGATGGTCTGTGTTGCCACAGAAACACAAATTATAGCAGACTCTGTTTGAATATTTCAGTATTTTGAAATACTTTAAATATTTTCTTGCCTATACTGTAACACACCTTATATTGTACTTTACAAAGTTTTGTGTTTTTCAGATCTGCTTTGTTTGGTTCTTAGCGCTTACTCAATTTCTTACTGAGAAAATGAATAGGGCATAAATGGGAAAAATGTTGTGGGCACTGTTTAACTCTTTAATATACAGTAATTGTGCTTTTTAATAATTAGTGTGTATGAATGAACTATTGAAACTGTTGTGTGCTTGACCTAGGGTTCCCGTGAGCAGCTGGCTATTGCTGAGTTTGCTCGCTCTCTGCTCGTCATTCCTAAAACTCTGGCAGTCAACGCCGCACAAGACTCCACCGACCTGGTGGCCAAACTCAGAGCCTTCCACAATGAGGCTCAGGTCAACCCTGAACGCAAGAACCTCAAATGGTTAGTGTTGTAGTGTTCTCATTACATAGGGAAGCTTTTCAGATCTTAGAAATATGACTGCAGAGTCAGACAGCAGACAAACATACAATCAGGAATAAAAACTGTGTGTTTAGAAGTAAGGTTTTGGTTTACTTCCCTAAAATGTGCTTAAGAATGTGTTTTGTAGATGGATTGGATTTGTGCAGGCAATCTGGAAGCAATGTGGCTTCTTATGGATTAAGCTGAGAGCCAATGCAGTTTAAAAAAAGATGGATTACTCTTATTAAACCTGTTTTTGTGCGTGCGTGTGATGTTAGGATCGGGTTGGACCTGGTAAATGGAAAGCCCCGAGACAACAAGCAGGCGGGAGTGTACGAACCCACGATGGTTAAAACCAAGAGTCTGAAGTTCGCCACAGAGGCAGCCATCACCATCCTTCGAATCGATGACCTTATCAAGCTCTTCCCTGACCAGAAAGAGGGCGGGCCCTCCTACCAGGATGCTGTCCAATCAGGATCTCTGGAGGGTTAAAGTCCAGCTGCATCAAATCTTTAATTGGCTGGTTCTGGTGTCGCTCCCCTCAGCTTTTGTATTTATATTTGGATCCATCTGATGAGCTGTTAGTGTAGAATGTGCACTTTGTTTGCGTTACTTATTTTTTGCTATTAACATGGCTGTTTGTCATGTGTAATGTAACACGTTCTTTTTTTTCTGCCATTTCAAAGACAATAAACCAGAATGGTGTAGAAAGGAATCTTGTTTCTGATGTTTCGTGAAAGAAAAAATATTGAAACAACTTTGGGCCACATTTACTAACCGCTTGCACCAGCGTAAACCGTCTTTTGGCGTTAAAATAGTACTGTCAGGATTTACTAAAGACGCGCAGTGAAGAATTAGCGCTGAAAAGGCGTGGACAGTTATTTTTGCGCCTGACCTTGAATATGCATTTGTAGGAGTTTCCCTTTCAGACGCAAAATTTATGGGAGGAGAGTATTCAAATGAATCACGCAATGTGATTTACTAACGTTTGTGCTCGTCAACTTATTGTTTTTTGCGCTATTATTTAATGCCCTAAAAAGCATGTTTTAAAGCAGGCGGTAATTTGCGCTGCTCTCGGTAGATTGCGCTGGTCATTATGGAGATGATCTGGCTGTGTCTGTGATCTTTAATGTATGCATTGTCAGTAAATCACATGCAGAATTTCCCCTCCCATCGGCGCTTTTATGGAATTGCGCTCTAACGCTACTTTGCCCTGTTTAGTAAATCTGGCCCTTGGTTTTAATCAAAAAAGCAAAAGCTTATTTTTTTTTAGTTAATATTTTAACTCCGCTGACTTTATTAGGCAAATGCATTCAATATTAAATAAATACAACTACAGTTAGACCAAACAATCACCCCAGTTTCAAAATACCTCCACTTCCTTCCAAGCTATGAATGTCTAAGCTACTGCATAGTGATTTATACTGCAAGGCTTCAAAAAGCATAATAGTCCATATCACTTGTGCACCTTATTCTTATTGTAAGTTGGTATTCATAAATAATCCTCCCATTTCTTTTCAGAGGTAGTATGAATCACCATGTATTTTTTCTTGTATGGAAAACAGGCTGCTCTTCATGCAGCTGGTGATATTTTTCATATTTGGATGAACTCCTCAAGAACTTAAACAAAAATCATACTGAATGTCAAGCTGTTTTGTTTTTCAGTAGTTAACTACTTGGCCTCAGCCGGCGATATTGGCTTTTTAACACAAACATGGCCTGAACATGATATTACAAAGGCTACAGTCTCGAATTTTGGCAATTAAAACACAAATAAATATACAGCATCCAAATTCATCTTGTTAAAACGGCATTTCCTGTACAGATGCTCCATTTGTGTTTTTGCCATAGATTTTCTATTGGATCACAAACAAGAGCACTTTGCATTTAGACCGTCCCAGCAGTCTTGAGGACTTGTTGACCTTTTTCAGGCCAATTTACACCGTCTAGCATCTCCATGGATCCAGTGGCATATCTGGGCGTACTTGGTGGGTGTTATTCTGACTGCCACATTATAGTCCTTCTGTATCCCGTCAACATCCACCCACTGGTGTCCAGAGAACACGCCAATCACCTTCCTCTTCCACTTCCCTTTTCCTCCCTGATCCCGTAGCCTCACATACACCCCTGCTCCGCTCGACCCCTTCTGTGCATCACAGTACTGATACATGAGGTCATTGGATTCCTCTAAGACTGAACAGAAGCGGTAGACCACCTTCCCTAATTGGTCATTATCAAAACCAGAGAAGTGGATTCTTCCAGCTGGGATGTCCTTGACTACAGGAACAACACCTAACTCCATGAACTTCATCTTATGGGGTCGTTTCAGCTCCAAAAGGGCGTAATCATAGTCAGCCGAGATCTCCTTGCCTGCTCTCCTTATCCAGCCCGTTGGCACTTGTGTTAGTTTGACGCGTGTCCACCTGAACACCGGTTCTCTGGCCTGGTGTGAATCTGTCTCGCGTCTAATACGGTTCGTCTTAGTCCTCCTGTATACTATACGAGGTTGTTCTCCTTCAGTGGCTACATCTTCTTTATTTCCCACTTTTTTTCCTTTCCTCCTGCCTCCTCTTTGGGGTCCTCCTCTGCGTTTGGAGTGAAGCTTCATGACACCCACTCGCAGCCTCTTGGTCCCTTTCAGATAGACTTGGCCATCATGGACACAGTGAGCAGAAGTCAGTACGTGTTTTGGAGAAACTAAAATGCCTGAGCAACCCGTAGAGAGCCTGACTGAGGCAGAAAAGGGGTAATTGGTGATGTAGTGTTTATCTGTGATCACAAAACGGCCGTCCATACCATATACCTGCCGTTTTCTGCGTTTAAGGTGTCCTTCCTTGCAGACGACAGAAGTGGATGCGTTTCTTAATTCAGTGACCCCTTCTATTTGTATTTTGGTGAAGGTGCGTGTCCCGTTCTCGTAGACTGTTTCATAAGACAGTAGTCGTTCCAGCTCAGCAGGCCTCGGTTCTGGCTGCTTTCTTTGGCACTCGATCCCACACATCACTCCTGGCTCACTTAAGTCTTCAGCAGTGAATTCTGGGCTTTGAAGCCTCACTGTGCTTTGGTCCAGGATCACTGGGATCTTTATCTGTGTTAAGTGGCAGTCAACTTCATTGTTTGTGATAGAAGAACCACTATAGACCAAAGATAAAACCGCAGTCAGACTGAACAACAATGATGGAGGACCTTTCATCTTGCTTTACCTGAAGGTAAAGAGACAAGAGTTCAGGGGTGAGGCTAAAAGATAGTGTCAATGTTATGGTCATTGAACAGACTGGACTTATATACTCTCTTCATTTCTGGTAGTGATAATGTGGGACTAAAAATGTTGGTGCACTTGATGTGGCTAATGAAAATTAAAAACAGGGGCCCAAAAAAGACAACAGATGTTTTCTGCTTGCTGAAGAGAGACTCCTGATTACTCTCATCACAGGAATGGCAATGCTGACAGTTGCATTTTGGGAAGAGTAAAATTTACATATGTGGCTTGAACAACCAGATGCATTTTGTTTCAAACCACCTGTGAAGGTCATGTTAAGATAGCTATGCCATCAGCAAAAATATGTACCAAGTGTAAATAATGCACCTCCTAAAGTTATTTCTTGTAGCTCAACTGGTAGAGCAAGGCAATATGCCAAGATCAAGGGTTCAAATACTAGGGAATGGAAAAAAAAACTGATAAAATGTATAAATTGAATGCACTGCAAGACTTTATGGATAAAAGCACCAAGTAAATGTGGATAGACAGTTTGCTATGCAGTTTAACTGATACCACCACTGCATCTGGAGGTGAAAATTGTTGAGCTGACCAGCAATGAAGTACTGCAGATGAAGATCTAAGAAGGATGTTACTAATATGCAACAAGAACCACTGTAACCAATAAAATCCAAGAGGTTAGGATTGTGGGGGAAACTTATGTGCAATGTTAAAAACTGTAGGTAGTCTTAATATTGGCATGAATGTTTATAATGACATGATTTTGCATAAGAAAATAGGTGAAACAGCAATACAGTGTGAAAAAAGTAAATTACTTATGCTGCATTTATGTATTGCAGTGCATAAGAAAGAAAATTACTTTTTTATGCAAATAATAAAATGGGTAGGATAAATATATTCCCCCTGTATGCAGTAGTGGAAAAGTTTACATATTAAAGTGTATAGTGTAAATGTGTGAGACTTTTAAAATGTTCTGAATGACCCAATCATTTATCAGCAAGTTTCTAGTTTTATCAATATGCACTCTAAATAATGTAAGTATAGAAATCTAGGCTAGTTAGGCATATCATTGCTGCATTAAAAAGGAATGATGCAAACCATACAGTAAAGAGATTTAGATTAGGCTGGTGTTATTGACTTTTATTAAACTCTACTCTATTAACTCTATTAAAAGAGTAATGCAGTAAGTAGCCTACATTGGTAAAGAGTGTTATTAGTGTTGTTTGCCTTAAATAGGCTATATAAATAATGCAGTGACAACATTGTCAATAGATAAGGATTACTTCTGTTACTGTATTTAACTGTCTAATTGGCAAGTTTTGCTTTGTTTCTAATTCACATTCAGCATTTTAATAATCTTTATTAAAATACAAACTCACCCTCAAAGCTTATGAGCCCGACGAGAGAAAAATGCGCTCCAGTGGACTCTTCTGGCGACAGTAACTGCATGAATCCCAGTGTTGTAACCCGCAGCTGATCGGTGAATGCGCCCTGACGCACGCGTCTGTTCAGTGCTATAACGCGCGCGCGAGAGAGAGAGGCGGGGACGACTGGATAACGAGACTAGTTATTTGTGGCGAGCACACCCACGCCGCTTAAACGAGGCTACGGGCAGTTAGGCTAATTAAATTATACACGGGTTAAAGCAATTACATCCCGAGCTGAGATATTACCAAAGTAAGTTGATTTCTTTGAAATATACACCATTGTTAGTACAGTTTATGTTATGAATTCATAAACTTTTTCTAGGCTATTTATTTTGTTAAGGCTAAATTGTCACCATGACAATGTTTGTAGTTATTTCTGCAACTATGTGTGACATGGACACGTAAACTTTTTGAAAATACACTCAAAACACACCTTTTACGCTCACACCATACTGTTAATTACATGTCTAAAGGTTGATATGCATCAAGCATTTTCATTTTTCTGAAATTAGTGAGCATTTCCAGCACATCTCAATATTGTTTTTAAAAGGATTTTGTGGTTGAAAGGTGATGTAAATGACATTCTAAAGATTTAAGACAGTTTTATCGGAGATAATTAATTTCCATATTTATCAAAATTACCAATTGAAAATGTGTCATTGAAAACGACACTCTTGAAAGTGAAATTTACCTTTACAAGTAGACCTACAGTAACTTTTGTAGCCTACAATTTTTGTTGTGAACACCACAATTGAAGAGCAATCATTATTAGTTTTTTCTTAAATATATAGAAATCATAAATATTTATACTCGCTATTTTCAACATGTAATTGCTTTTATGATGGAATTTGAATATTAAAAGTCTGGGTCTGGAAGAAGTGTAAAAAGACTAAAACTATACATAAAAGACATTTGAAAAGTAAATGATAGGCATGGTAAAAAAAAAAAAAAAAAAAAGTTTCCAGGACAGTTTTAATGTGGTCTTTAGCAGTGTTGGGGGTAACACATTACAAGTAACATGAGTTACGTTATCAGATAACTACAGTGCCTTGCGGAAGTATTCATACCCCTTCATTTTTTTCACATTTTATGTTGCTGCCTTATGTTAAACTGCTTTAAATTACTTTTTTTCCACATCAATCTACACTCCACACACCATAATGACAAAGCAAATAACAGTTGTTTAACAGCTTTGCAAATTTATTAAAAATAGAAAACTTAAATGATTTCATTGCATAAGTATTCATACCCTTATCTGGGACAGTTGAAATTTAGCTCAGGAGCATTCATATTGCTTGTAGATGTTACTATATTTTGAGTGAAGTTAACCTGTGGCAAATTCAATTGAATGGGTATGATTTGGAAAGGCACACAAGTCTTAATAAAAGGTCTAACAGCTGAAATTGCATATCAGAGGAAAAACCAAACCCTGAGGTCAAAAAAAACTGCCTGTAGAGCTCAGAAACAGGACTGCATCAAGCCACACATCTGGAGAAGAGTTCAGAAAAAATTCTGCTGCATTGAAGGTTCACAGAAGCATGTAGTCTCCGTTACCCTCAATGGAAGACGTTTGAAACAACTAGGACTCTTCCTAGAGCTGGCCTCCTGGCCAAACTGAGCAACTGATGGAGAAGGGCCTTGTCTAAACCTGACGGTCACTCTAGTAAGTCCTTCTCCTATCCTGAAAAGTCTGTCTTGCAGAGATTGACTAAAATGAGCTCCTAAAGCTTACTGCCAGATTCTGGAAGATAAATTCTTCAAACAGTGGCACAAGAGGATGTGGTGCTTTTCCTGAGTCACTCTCAACTTATCTGTCCATAAAGCCTATACAAAATCAGTCTTTGTGTATTTCACAACACTTCAGCATGTTATTCTTATTAAGTGAGGGTCATTTTAAAGATTTTTTTACCCAAGCAATGTCTCTGAGAACCTGACACATTGCACTTCTGGAGACTCCAGGAAGGTTGCAGTTCTGAAAATGATGGCGCTGGAGACTAAATGGTTCCTGATGGTTTCTCACCTAATCCTTCACCTTATTTCTTAATTCTTTTGCAGTTAACGTGTCTTTTCTTCTCCACCTGCTTTTTTCTGACCGTGCTGACCCAATGAGCATTTCGCTGCCCAGTGGTCATGCCTTAACTTTGCTAATTATATTATTGCATTAGTATTGCATCCTTCTCATGGGCATTTAATAACTTTTAGTCTGAGTTCAATCTCTTTTTTGGCTCATTTTATCTAAAAGAAAACCTGCCTAATAATTCTGCACACCTGAATATAAGGAGATTTTGACTTTCAGCCTTCATGGACAATTATATATCCCTTATATATTATTAAATACAAAATCAGTAGTAGTTATTAAGATTGATGTGGTTTGGAATTGGTAAAATGTTCTTGGAAAAAAAAAATGACAAGAATATCAACTTGCCTAATAATTCTGCACGCGGTGTATTAAAAACAAACAGCAAACCCAGCCCAGATTTAATAAGTAACGCAAAAGTAACGTAACACATTACTTTCCATAAAAGGTAACTAAGTAACGCAGTTAGTTACATTTTTAGGGAGTAACGCAATATTGTAATGCATTAAAGTAACTTTCCCCAACACTGGTCTTTAGCCACATACTGGGACCGACTACATTTTCAGTCATGGTGACTAAAGCTGCATCCCAAATGATGCACTATCCACTTACTATGTACTTATGAACTGTGTACTCAACCGTGTAGTGTATGAATTTATTATTTTGTAATTCATAATTGGAGCCCCTCCCCCTTCGCTTTGTAAAGCTGCAACAGTTGAGTGCATAGAGTGTCAAACTTTCCTTTTTTTTTTTTTTCGGTTAATTAAAAGCATCATCCAGGTATTTAAAGCTCACTTTTTCTTTTTGGGAATTTTCAGTGTGAACGCACTACTTGCACTATGTATACTACAAAACAGCATAGAATAGTGCATAAGTATGTAAATTGGGATGCACCTTTTGCCTCAACTACTGTTTTTGTTTTTTGTCCACTGTTTTTCTCTCCTTTTCATCTTGCCATGATTTGCTAAATCAGGTATGTCTGCGGTCGTAAAGCATGAAATTGCTGACAAACTAATGCAGTGGTGTCCAGTTGTTGTCCTGACCACTAAATTCAGCCTTGTGAGAGCCAGGGCCTGACCACTACCTGTTTTTATGTGTGGACTGTGGAGGTATGCATCTATCTGGCACTTCCACTTCTACTGCTTGCAAATTATCCACTCTATTGCCATCTCATCTTTGAGCAAAGCATTTATTCAACTACAAATTGTTCTCTGCAGCTTGGATAGATGGTAACTCACAATCATACAACCCTATAGCAATTACAAACATACTTTCACCCTTACATGTTACACCCATATACACTCATAAATCTGAGTGTATTTAGACAAAATAACATATATGAATTCGCACAAGCTGTTGTAAACTACTGATAATAAATCATCTGAAACTAAATGTAATTATGAGGCTTCAACACATAATTAACACACACACCCATAAACGTAAAGAATAACTCTCTCTGACCATCATCTATTTCTGTACTGACTGGAATCTCTTTGAGAAAAGCCACAATATATATTCTGTCCTTACTAAATTGAATTGACAACACATGTTTAAGTTTAGCTTAATTATTTGGGAAACCAGATCATAAAATATCATTAATGTAATTATCAGATCTTTAAAAGCTCTCCAATGCAGAAGACGTCAGTTGTTCTGTTTAATAAGATTGTGGGCAGGTTGTTTTTCAGCCAGAATGAAAAATGTAATCACTAATAGATTCAAGTTATCTGAAAGGACAGCATTGGTGGAGAAGCCCTCAAAATCAAACCTGCAAAGACAAAGCAAAATATCTGTCTAGCCATGTAGTGTGCAGTGTGCATGTTCATATGTGATTTGCATGGAGGGCGTGAGGAATTTGCTTTTTCATATGAATGTGAATATGAAGCATTGGATGAATGGTAACAGTTTTTTCTCGCAGACAGGGCAGGACTTAGGGGGGCAGGGGCCCCTGGGCTTGAGGTAATGTTTGGGTCCCATACCTACACTACAAATGCCCTCAAATAGAACATCATTATGGAGTAACAGAAAACACACAAACATTAAAATATGCTTTGAGGTTCATAAATAGTACAATTAATATGCAACATGTTTAGGCTATAGTCAAAGTTTAAATGTAATATTAAATGGTCATTATAATATAATAAACAGGATGTGTTCTCTCAGTTTAGAGATAAAAACCCTGAAATAACTTTGAGGGGGAAAAAGCCAGGCTTATTAGTATTATAAAGGTTCTTGTCATATCTTTGTCCTCTTATGTCAGGTTCTTATTTCATCAATAAATTCAATCCGAATAAAAAGACATGCTGGCGATTAACAATCAAATGAAATCACTATCAACAAAATCCATAAATGTTAAGTTTAAATATAATATTTTAATGTAGAAATATTAAATGATTGCAAAAATGAAATAAGCTACTTTTTTAAAATATGAAACTACAACTGCCAGTAGGTGGCAGCAAGTGGCTGTCTTAATGAGTGAGTTGAATCAACGATTCGTTTAAAAAGCTGATTCATTTAACTTCGCAAACGACTGTACTTATAGCCTAATTGAATCATTTGCTGGTCTGTCCGTGTAACATTGAGGAACAAAACACTGTTTTTCAGAGACGCAGCGGTTCTGCTGTTTGTTCTGTTTTCTTTCTGACGGAGCAAAACGTAATTTTTGCTGAAAGTTAGGCTACTCTGTAAATCGTTGTTTATTTTACATTTGCGATTGTGCAGATATTTGAAGAAAAAACAAACAAACAGGACTCTTGTTTGTGTGATAGGCTAAGTCCTATATCATAGGCATAGCTATGTTATAAAAACAGAAACTCATTAAATTGCTTTTTTTTATCAATTTGATTTCTTCCCCACTATGTGTAATGGCAGTAAGACGGAAGAGAGCGCTCAAAACTCATCAGATGATCGCATAATTTAATGGAACATTAATATGGTAATATAGAATCATCCTCTAAAGAATTGAGGTTTGAACATTTGAGAATTTATCATTATCTTTCTGAATGTGTGCTCTTTGGGGCTAAAGGTTTAATGGAGCTGTTTTAAGTAGCCACGTGATAACAAACCAATCGGTGCAGACGCAATTCAATTCATGTGTCCTTCTTCAATGTGAAATAATCATAAATACCAGTTTATGCTGTTTGATTGTGGCCTCGAAGGTTGTAGTTGTAAGTTGTTAGCCCCGGCTGGCCCGTTTAGATCTTGCGTGCACAGTGGAAATGCGGCTAATAATTTCCTAATTCTGACTGGCAAATAATGAACAAATCAATCAAATGTAAACGGGCAAAGACGGGCCCATGGGCTGCAGCCCACTCAAGCCCAATTGTAAGTCCGGCCATGCTCGCAGGTTAATCCATGGCGAGGAGATGTGGAAAGAACAGGAGGAGTGATGTATGAACAGAAGGAGTACATTGAAGATTTCAGACCAAGAGCTGTGATCATGACAGGGTTTAAATGGAGGCTGTGTCCAATGCTGAAAAATGTGGCCTCCACAGGCAGCATATGGAGGTAGGAAGGCAAGATGGCAAATCTGAATCCAATGATTGTGACACATCCTCTCAACTCCGTTCACACTGCAGGCAAATGTGGCCCAAATCCGATTTTTTTGCTCACACGTGACTCAGATCTGTTTTTGTCATGACAGTGTGAACAGCACAAACCACATGGAACCTGATCTTTTCAATTCTGATTTGTGCCACTTCCACATGTGGTACTAAACCAGATACAGGTCAGCTGTTTTGCAATGCGACCGCAGTCTGAACAGTCTTAATGGCATTCATGCGACTTTTACATCACTCTAGATCAATATTCGTCATGAACCTGTGCTCATGGGAGTCACTTCAAAGATTTGACATACCCAAAGTTATCAAGACAGCTGCGAAAGGTAGTTAGTTGAAGTACAGTGATGTGTCAGGACTCATAAGTATTATAGTGACAACTCTATATGCAAGCAAAACATGAGGACTCGTATCATCAAAGTTTCAAAACTCTGCAGTCTTTTGTCACATCCTTGTCTTTATTTTTCATATTGCCTGCTTCTGCAGCAGATCACACAATAAATAAACACATAATCACATACTTTATGTCCTCCGTGTTTACTTCCGTATGACAGCGTGCTGCACAAGTGTTGCCAAGTCTACTGTTTTCTTGCAGAATAGGGATACTTTTTCCACTGTTTCCGCAGGTTGTTTTTCAACTATGTGGGTTGAAGCGACCTGACTAATGCGATATTTACCCCGCTGAAAGCAATTGGACTAGTTTTGGACTAGTTTTGGACTAGTTTTGAGAAGCAATTGGGCGGATTTTGTTGTGAAAACCTGGCAACCCTGTTCGTATTGTTCTTTTGAGCATACGGTTCAGTTCAGAACCATGATCTGTTCAGACTAGAAATCTGATATTGGCTACGTTTAACACAAAAATGTGAACAACTACACCAAAAAATCAGATCTGAGCAAAAATCGGAATTGAGCACTAAGGCTCGCAGTGTGAACATAGCCTGAGGTACCTGATAGGGCAGCAGGACAACAATTCAGCTGCCAAAGCTTTCGGACGCAGCCAGCGTCCTTGATTAGCTGGTGATTGCAAACAGGTGCGGGTGATTATTCCAGTGAGCATGAGCAGAGTGAGTTTGGTGAGGGGAGACTGAGAGAAGCTGTGACATATACAATATATCTATATTGATGTGGCCAGCTATTTAGTGTATTTTTTTAAAATATTTTTGATCTGTCAAAGAGAATTGTTTTAATCAAAGCCAGAGTAGAATCAAGCACTAAACTTCTACATAGCAAAGTGTATGAATACGAAATATCAGTACTGTTCCAATCAAGTTAGCAGACTAGAATATTGTTTTTCTGGTGCCAGTAAAAAACCTGGTTTCAAAAAAAAAAAAAAACATCAAGAAGGTAAGATAAATATCACTCTGAGATAAATAGAATAAGTCAATAATGTAAACTGGTTTAGAGATTTTTGCCAAGAGCCTAGTACACAGCACTGATACAGAGTGAGCATTCTGAAAAAATATACAAATTTGCTCTGACTAGGGATGGAAATCTGTTAATGGTCCTACTGGTATTTTAGGTACATATTCTTTTTTTCTTTTTTTTTTTCATGTCATCTTTAATTACATCTTGTCATATGATCAACCAGTCAGTAATTATACAAATGTAGGTCTCACGATTGCAACTTAAAAATATCTGAACATTCTTTTTTTTTTTTTTTTTTTCCCGGCCTGTCAGTAACACAGATAACACATGACAGTACGTATGTGTAGCTATGCTATCATCATTCAAAG
>JAFVLL020020274.1:0-36113 GCA_021397915.2 Tor tambroides | reverse complement strand
CGTCACTAATGGGCGGGACTTGTTCCCCTCAGTGACGTGCAGAGAGGGAGAATCTGAAACAGCTCGTCCTGAGAGACTGTTTATGATTTTATTAATTATAAATAAATGAGTGGGTGGATTTTTACCATTATAGGCTCGATGTTTTCACACACTGCAGCCACACAACTGTGTTCAAACACCTTATAAAAGTGATTTTTGCATAATAGGTCCCCTTTAAATAAGTTTTTTGGTTAAAGTTTACTTGTTCTTGACAATTTTCTTCAAGATTGTTTTTGTTGGTAAGGAATAGGCTAGTGGGTTTTGTCTCAGACATGTTTTGTTTGTTTGTACATATGTATTTGTGTCTTATCTGATGTCCACACTGGACTGTCAGATCTAGACATTGAAATAAATGTTTCGAATTACACAGGTGGTTTTGGTTTCGTTTTTAAAAGCGTCTTGCTTGGAAATGACTAGTCTTCACACGTAGTAAGCAGCGGGGAAAAACATCACCCACGCCCCCTCCTCAATTGAAGTTGAAGAGTAGCGCTATGGCTTCCAAGGTGTTCTGACCCCTGCCAGATTATTACCCCCCTAGTATTGGTAGGTTTAGGGTTAGGATTAGGCAATCATATAGGCTAGCGATTTCAACGAGAGGGGTAATACTTTGGGGGTCGAAAATGGGCACAACACCGGTTCTTCTCCTGTCTGCGGGATTATTCACGACCGTAGTCGGTAAGTGTCTAAGGAAACATTTCTAAACGCTTTAAACTTGCTTTTCGAGTAAATCGAAGTTTTTGAACTACGAATACACGACAGATGTCATGTTTGTTTGGAAGTATGAAGTAGGCAGCACTCGTTTTTAAGATATTTTCAAATTATTCCGATATTCCCCTCTTTTATGTTGTACGTGTTTTTCTAACTGGTTAATTATTTGTCATATTTTTCTAAACACTGTTTTTGTGCGTTTGGCACGCCAGCGAAAGCATGTTTCTTTTTCCACGTGGAGATTATGTGTGCAATAGGCTACACTTGAAATTATGTTAGGGTTGTCATAAAGACGTTAAAATGATCAAATTGTTTATGGTGCTTAAACTGTAATATGACCAGTAAAACCAGTACAAACAAGTAAAGATGTTAACGATCCTTGAAGGAAGTGTGTGTTCATTTTAGTCTAATCTTTTAAATCAATTGAACCGATTCACAAAATGGGGTTTAATTGGTCTGACCGATTCACGTACCAGTTCTTTTACAGAGGACCGTCGATATTTGGACATGTCAGACTCATGAATGAATATATTAGTACTGAATTTTAGTGTTGTTTAATGCAAATCTTTAAAAGACCCGACTGAAGAAAATAAGTTTTTTTGTTTTTGCAGTCGTTTTTTGTTCACACATTTGATGTTTTTATCATTAAAATGCTAATATACAGTGTGCAAGACTGTTTTTCTCGTTAATAAAATAATGGCTGCTGAGTCACTTATACAACCAATCACTGACTAAACAAAAGTTTTAATATTGGCAAAATATTGCTCGAAACGATTATTAGTCTCATTTTACCTTGATTAAAGGGTGTCTCTGAAACATTTAACATCAACAGTGATGCTTTAGGCTACTCCAAACTTCCAAACAAGTGATTCATAACACAGGTTAAAGAATTTCATTACTTTTAAAATGGCTCACTTTTCCTCTGTTTTATTTGTTTTTAAGGCTTTGAGAGATGCAGCATGTATAAGACAGACTCTGTAGTCTGTGATTTTTGGAGATCTGAGTTCTGCTGTGGGACCTGTGATGAGAGATACTGCTGCTCTGATCCACAAAAAAAAATTTCTATTAAAGCACAAAGTGACTGTCTTTTGTAAGGAATTACTTTTTTTCTTTCTTAATATAAATAAGAGCCATATGTTTATTATTTCTCCCTCACCAGATGTTACCACTGGGTATTTATTCTGATAATTTTATGATCATTTATATTATTTTCTAACTAGATTGTTAGAATCATGCACAAACAATCTTGAGTTATTAGTTAATTTAGTTATACTAAATACAAAAAACAAATATGAGAAATTCCATAGGGAAACCTGTTATTTATATGAAAATGTTTGTATAAATGGTTCATTTTTGGTATAAGAGAGTAGATTTAAACATAATAGAGCACCACTGAAACTAAATTTTGGACCGAGCTGCCATTATTTTGTGAGATTAAGAGAACAGAAACTCTACAGGAAATACCTTCCTGCCATCATTTCTCTCTTCAGTCCCAAGACGACAAAGCCGGGTTTGTCTAGTGAACGTGTCAAATACAATCACAACTGAATAGGGCTCTGTTTACACACAAGTGGATGGCTGAAATATTATCTCCATTTGTAACCTATTATTGTGTTTCTTCTCCATTATCTGTCCAAAAGCAAAGACCTCAAGTTTTTGCCTAAACCTTCTCCTCAAAGCGACGCTGTTTCTATTGCTGTCAGTGCCTCTATACTAGGGGTTCCAGCCATCATCATTTTGTTCCTCATCTGCTGGGTCTGTCCACACTGCTATCTCTATAAGAGGTTCAGAAATCCTAGACGTAAGTTAATGTTTGTATGTCAAATTGGCCGAATGTTTTTAGAACGTCATTTCAGCATTGTTGCACCTTTGATTCTTCACGCAGCTGTGACTATGACAACTACGGTCGTCACGACACAATACCTTCCGCAGCCTTCAGCCGTCATTCAGGGCGGTCAGTACCTTCCATACCAGGCTTTGCCAAATAACCCACCTTACGGAGATCAACCAATGTCAACTGGACCACCACCCTCATATCAGGAGGCTGGTAAGATCTGAAAACGAGATGACTATTTGAGCCAAGATGGTGAACCATCAAAATGATTGCCGTCTTTGGTTTTCCAGTAGGTCCAGGGTATCCTGTTCCCATCCATGATGGTGGTCAGGCTATGTACCCTCCACAGTCATCACTGCCCACGGACTATATCTCACCTCAACCAGCGTACAACCCTGCTTACACCGGTTGCATCAGTCCAGTTATCAAGACCAGTAACTAAACCAAAACCACTGGATTGTGGAGGGTTACACATTTCTGCTCTGCTGCTGTGAATTGTGCAGCTACTGTGGACTACGGTGGCCGAGAGAGCTCAACGCGCTGCAAATAGAAAATTAAGCTGCAAATTAAGAAAGCAACTTCCTCAATTTGACAACACACACGCTGCAAATGCTCACAACACAACCAAAAAAGAAACGCACTGCAAATAGAAAAAAACGCCTGCAAATTAAGAAAACAACTTTCGTCAATTTGACAACACACACGCTGCAAATGCTCACAAAACAAAGAAACGCACTGCAAATAAAATTTATTTGGTTGTGTTGTGAGCATTTGCAGTGCGTTTCTTTATTTGTTTGCGTTGTGAGCATTTGCACCACCTGCTGTCAAACTGATGAAGATGTTTTCTTGATTTGCTGGTGCTTTTTCTATTTGCATGTGTTTTCTGAAGTTGCAGCGCGTTGAGCTCTCTCGGCCACCGTAGTGAACACTATCCTACAATGGCGTTGAGAATACACGTATTGTTGTTGTTCATTAATATTGCCGTACACTGTAAAAAATGATCGTGATTTTAACGGTAAAAAACTGTGAAAATGCTACAGTAAAAACCTGTTAAATGGTTAACGGAAAGTTCTCTAAAAAATTTTGAGGGAAAAAAAGCATAAACTGACGTTCTTGTGAATTCCCTGCGTTGCATTTCAAATTCTGTTTGAATTTGACGTTTTTTCTTTGAAATAACTATGTTTCTTCTTAGTTTTTTCTTATCAGTTATGTTTATTAGGGTTGTATGTTACATCTAATGTTGTTAATGACAGTGAAATGTGAATGACAGTGAATGACACTGTGCAGCTTCTATATATGTTAGTATTTAAAAGCTGCTTGTGATGGGCTTTGGTTCATCATGTGACTTTCTTATCACCACCTGCATTTGGTGGTTATCAGTGTATTTCAAAGGTACAAAACAGATTTCAGTACTTTAATAGGTTGGTATATTAACATTATATCAGTTAAAGAAATTACGGTATTTAACTGTAAATTTAAGTTAAAACCGTAAAACCTAAAACGTTGTTACTGTATTTTTTATGGTAGAATTCCGGCAACCACAGCTGCCAGTTTTTTACCGTAAATTTTATGGAATTTTTTTTTTTACAGTGTATTTATGCTCTCTTGTTCACCATTATGTTTACACTTGCTTTAAACACATGAATTTGTTTCTTTCGCTCTATTTTAACCAAAGATTTATCCAGTGTCTAGTTATTTTGGATCCTAGATTGGTACAGATATTTTGTGATTGTAAATTTATGTTGTGGATATGTCTATTGATTCATTTCATGCCAATCAAACTAAGCAAGAGTTAAATTGACTGTCAGAGTTGAAAAATAAATTGTTTTGAAGAAGAAATCGTTTGTATATTGTTTGGTTTTTGTGAATGTGTCTTTCGATTCATTTCATGCCAATCAAACTAAGCAAGAGTCAAGTTGACTATCAGAGTTTAGAGTTGAAGAAATTTTGCGTCAAGTTTACACAAGTGTGTCTGTGTGTATTTATAGAATTGTGTATTTAAAATCAACATCCTTCAAACCTTACACTGGAGGTTTTTGGTTTTGTTGAGTTTCTTGCAGGGGAGGGGCACTATAGCCACTTATCAAGAAATACTTATCAGCAGTGGCGTGCACAGACCTCCGGAGGGGCAGGGGCGAAATGGCATTATGAGGGCAAAATCGTGGATCGGGGGTGGGGAGGTAGTTGTATGGGTTTGGTCCCCCTCGGCTAGGGGTGGGCGATATGGCAAAAATATCAAAACATTTTTTTTAGAAATATCACGATTCACGATTTTATCACGATTCTTTGTCATGTTGGTTTTTCTATCTTGCATGTTGTTTGAGCATTACAACAACATAATCCTAACCCCCCCCCCATCCCGTGCACGCCACTGCTTATCAGGAAATACGCCAGCACAATCAACGAGCTATGGGGACTTCTGCTCTTTCCTAAAGTTATATTCGCGGTGACAGTAGGTAAGTTTCAAATTTTTTGTTTAATCAAAGTGGTAAAGCGCAGTAAAGACAGTTTTCGGTATGATATTAAGATTTTGGCTATAAATACACAAGGCGCTGTCATAGCCACGCAAATTATAGCCTATCAAATGCCATTCTCCAAGATTTGTGAATTTAAGTGACGCTGTCGTGCGGGCTGAAATCAGGGGGGTTTTTTTCATAGCGACTCAATTTTATAATGCCTATAGCTCCAAAAGTTGGACACTTAGAAGACTGAAACCAATGTCATCTTCACCAGCTTGATTTGTGTGTGTGTGTGTGTGTGTGTGTGTGTGTGTGTGTTTTTATATAACTCTTGTCCGTAAACCCCTTGGTAAATTCACTAGTAAGGAATGTGAAAGATAGGCGTTCTTCATGTTTAACTTCTGTTACCATTAAACACGCAAACTTCTGGAATACAAAATCATTGTTTTAGGTCAAGCTCGATTTGTGAAAACTTTAACAATCGCGTTTTGTTACGTGCTTTGCTCTGTTCCCATTTTCCTGTATGATAGTGTCTTAATGGTGCTGTTCTAGTGACTAACAGTTTCCAAGCCATTAGCTAAATCATCTTCTACACGGCTCTAATAGACAATTGTTATGTGTAATCTTTCACAAAGTATTGGTTGTTGTACCCTTCCTTGAGTCCTTAACTTCAATGTTCTGATTTGCAAAAGGTTTCACAGTATAGTTTTTGTCAGTTAACCCTTTACTGAGCCCTTGACAATTATGATTTAAGAAAAAATTTCACAGTGCAATTTTGGTCAGTTAACCCTTCCCTGTGTCAGTAACATCACTATTCTGATTTGTGAAAACGTTCACAGTTCAGTTTTGGTCGGCTGACACTTCCCTGAGTCATGTACATCACTATTCTGATCTGTGAATACTTTAACAGTGCAGTTTCGACCAGTTAACCCTTTCCTGAGTCAATAACATCACTATTCAGATTTATTGGATTTATCATTCGAAAAAAATCCCTTACGCATGCAAATACTTACAAATTATAAAGACATGATTATATGTATTATTTCCAAGCTTTAACATCTACTTCAAACAGTTGTGTTCGATTGCTAAATGAATCTTTTCTTTGAGTCAGATCTTTTCAGTGAATCAGTCGAACTGGTTAACAAATTTGATCTGAATAATTTGTTCATAAATCCGACTCAAGAACCGTTTCATAAACGTAAGGATCAAGACTTTTAGTACTGGTCAATGTAGGCTAAATATAATTTATTTATATTCTTTGTAAGAACCAAATCTCACTAGCTGTAACTTTAGTTGTAATTCTGCCCATTTTTATTTAATTAACAGAATAATAAATTAACAATGCAATAAATTCTGAAATTTTATTCTGATGAATCAACACTTTCAGGAGTACAAATCGGTCCAATGCTTAGCTTATTTAAAGACTGAATCAGTTATTCAAAAGCTGAAACACTCAATTTCTAATGTTTCTTATGTTTATTTTCCCTAATCTGTCCAGAAACAAAACCTTAAAATATTCAAGTCATGCATCCAGTGGAAAACATTGTGCCCATGCTAGTGTTTTTCGCAGTGGCCGTTTCTGTGCTCCTCATCTTCTACTGCCTGGTGAAAAGATTAATGAGATATTCACAGCGTAAGTGTCAATATGTTTGTACAAAGTTGCATGTGGGTTTTGTACATAATGCTTTCAAATCATCTTTTGTAGATGTGCAGTCAACAACTACAGTCATGACTACACAATACCCTCAGTACTCACATCACCAGCCTGTGGCTAATAACCTACAGCCAGCTTATGGAGGGCAACCCATTCAGACTGGACCATGTCAGCAAACATATGCACCGGGACCACCACCCACATATCAGGAGGCTGGTAAGATCTGCAAACATCTACCTGAAAGCATTACAACATTAATAATAAAAATACAGGAACTGAGTTATTTTATTTTTGTACTAAATGATTGGTAGTACAATTAAAAATAATGTGGGGGCTATTCATTTATCTGCTTATATATCTGCCTATTTTAACGGTCTACTGCATTTTCCAAGACCAAATGTTGTTGAACTTTTGTTGTTTTAAATCTTTAACAAAAAGTTCAGGTTGCAACAAATTTGCTACTTGTAATTATTAAGACCCGCCTTCAAGTGTGTGTGTTCCGTCTCTGACAAGCAAGACAGCAGCTAGCAGCCAATTAAAATGTGAGTGGAAGCAGAGAGTCAAAGACCTTTGAAGCTCAAAAACACCTGAACTACTTCTTTTTCTGTTTTGTGTGAAAACAGCTTCAGAACTATTTGTTCACATGCCAAGAGTAAACTCTTGCGTAACTATAGTGTGAGTTTTAGAGAACAGGATTGTGGCGACAGTGGGTGAGGAGAACGATTTCGCAATGGCGCAACTGATACAGACAACTGAAAACAAGAAATTTTACATTTGAAAAATTAAGGGAAAAAAATCAATCCTATCTTTAATTACCAAACAACCAAATTTTTATTTGCTGGTTTTCGTTTTCCAGCAGGTTCATTTCCTGCTCCCTACAGCCAGGCTGCATGTGATGGTGGACAGGTCATGTACCCTCTACAAGCACCGGTTCAACCAGCGCTTCCCACAGACTACACCTCACCTCAAGCCCCATACATCCCTGCTTATGTGGAATCACCAAAGACTAGTTAACCAGGCCCCCCCCCCCAATTGCAATTTCTAAGTTAATACTTGCTTTGTGAACTTGTTTTTTTATTTACTCCAGTCATGACCCACTGTTTGTTTGTTTGTTTGTTTGTTTGTTTCTCTTCATTTTAGCCTAATTTAATTTTAACCTAATAATACGTTTTGTTTAATGGTCAATAAATGGCATCTTAAATAAAAAAATTTTAATGGTCAAAAGTTGATGTATGATCTCTACGTGTGAAAACACTCCTTTGTACAATTTTATTGTAGTTTTTGAACATTATTCTCTCAAACAAATTAACCAGTCACTGGGCCCACTTCAGGCTTTCCAGACTCACATATTGGGAAGATGAGTATCATGACTGAGTACTAGGCTGGGCTGATTCAGGCTTAAATTACAAAGATTGCTTAATCTCCAGAAATCCCAAATATCTAGTCAAGGTGCTACCTAAGATAACGGCACTCCAGATTTACTCAAACAGTGCAGGGTTTGTTGTTAACAAATGGACCAATCGCCAGTTTGGATGGGATTCTAGAGATAAGCTTTTCAAAGTCAACAGCCGTTTTGTTCGTAAGAGTAATAGACAAAAGAATCCAAGATTTGTACTGTCACTGTCATGTTTTAAGACTGTAAACTTGAGTTGGTTTGTAAATTTGTATGGTTCATTTCACACAAATCATCGCTGCAAAGGTTAAATAAGAAATGTTTTTGATTAAAGTTTTCTTGTTTTTGACAATTTTCTTTAAGATTGTTTTTGTTGGTAAGGAATAGCCAGTGGGTTTTCTGTTTGTTTGTACATATGTTTTTGTGTATTATCTTATGTCCACACAGATCCACGTCAGATACAGACATTGAAATAAATGTTCTGAATTACACTGGTGGTCTTGGTTTTGTTTTGAGAAGCGTCTTGCTTGGAAAGACTAGTCTTCACAGGTCTAGTGAGCAGTGGGAAAAAAAACACCATCTACCTGCCATGCCCCATTGAAGTTGAAGTGCGGCGCTATGGCTTCCAACATCCCGGTTCTTACTCTGTCCATGGCATTATTCACGACTACAGTCAGTAAGTGTCTAAGCAAACATTTCTAAACGCTTTAAACTTGCTTTTCAAGTAAATTGATGTATTTGTAGTTCAAAAATAGGACAGATGTCATCAGGTGCGGATTAACGCACAGGCTTGCCTAGGCTGCAGCCTAGGGGCCCCACGTGTGCGGGGGCCCCGGATTGGCCAGACTATTTTTTTTATTATTATTATTTAAAATTTACTTAAGCACAAACAAAAAAATTACCCTCGATTGGCCCATAAGGCACATTAAAGGAGGATTCGTTGCAGAGCGTCTGATAAAATTCACGTCTTGTCTTGTAGAAAGCACGCTCGGCACCGCCGAGAGTTCGTGCGATCATTAAATCGAAACTGAAAGTAAAACGCGCACGCGCATTGAAAAGCGATTTTAATACCCCGTGTTTTGAGAGCGACTCCCTGATGCGCAAATTAGGCTATCACTGTAAAAAATGACTGTGATTTTAATGGTAAAAAAACTGTGAAAATGCTACAGTAAAAACCTGTTAAATGGTTAACGGTAAGTTCCTGTAAAAATTTAGAGGGAAAAACCTTAAACTGACGTTCCCAGAATTCCCTGTGTTGCGTTTCAAATTTTGTTTGAATTTGATGTTTTTTCTTTGAAATAACTGTTTCTTCTTAGTTTTTTCTTATCAGTTATGTTTATTAGGGTTGTATGTTACATCTAATGTTGTTAAATTAATGTTTATTGCATATTTCAGTTTAATGAGTCTCACCATGATGGTGTTTAGTGTTTGTGTGAATGACACTGTGCACCTTCTATGCTATTATTTAAAAGCTGCTTGTGATGGGTTTTGGTTCATCATGTGACTTTCTCATCACCTGCATTTGGTGGTTATCAGTGTTTTTCAAAGGTACAAAACAGATTTCAGTACTTTAATAGGTTGGTATATTAACATTACATCGTTAACGAAATTACGGTATTTAACTGTAAATTTAAGTTAAAACTGTAAAACCTAAAATGTTGTTACCGTATTTTTTACGGTAGAATTCTGGCAACCACAGCTGCCAGTTTTTTTTACCGTAAATTTTACAGAACTTTTTTTTACAGTTTACATACAAAATCTAGGCTGTTATTAGTATAGGCTATAATAGGTTGTGTAGTTGTCTATAGCTCTGTATCATGCTTGAAAAATTTGGTCTCTATTTGCACTTTGAATATTGAAAGTAGCCTACTTTGATTATGGTTGCACTTACTGTTTGCACTAAGAAAGAACTGTTGTTTATTTTTTGTTATTTATAGTGTTTTTATTTCTATGTTCAATTTGTGAAAAGGAGTTCAGTTAGGAGGTCAAACGTTCTAGAAGCTCATAATTCATGTACAGTTTTAAGGTCTGAAGAGACTTGCATGAAATCATACAGGAGAGAAAAGCCAGTAAGTTGAGTTTGTGGCAAAACCTTTTACAGTGCTTGAGTGTTGTCTTTTACTGCATATGATAATTCATACTCAGAAAGTAGAACTGAAATGACATTTATTACAGGATGATTAGTTAAAACAATTCCAAATGCACCTGCAGACTGTCATGTATTTGGTCATCGATAATTGTTTAAAAATAATGTGTAAAAATCTCACCTCATCTCGTGTCTCGTCTCGTCTCTTGAGTTAAGTGTCGGCGTTAATGATAATCAAACAACAAAAGACAAGGAGAAAATCACTCCCTGCTCTTGACAGAATAGCATTTGTAGCTTTTAGAAGAATTTAGATTTTGAATTTAAATTGTGCCCTACCATCACATTCACATCTATGCAAACAATAAATAAATTACTACTAGAGCATGAAATTGTTTACAAGAGCACATATTTGATCTAGTCACTTGATTCTGCTCTCAGAATGCACCAGATTTATGCATTTAAGTTTAAAATGAACAAAATGTTCTTACTGGGGGCATACCCCCGGAATCCCCTAGAGGAACCAATGTGCACCCACTGCAGCCTCACAAAATCCTGTGGGAACACTGAGAATGCAGAGGAAACTGTAGGATTGGCTGTCTCAGTGTGTGTGTGCCACTTCAACTTACTATTTATGTGGCACTAAATATATTTCTCCAATAAAGCATAATGATTCAGGGAGGGCTTAATCATTATGCTTTACTGGAGAAATGTATTTAGTGCCATATAAATAGTAAGGTGAGAAGAACTGTAAGGTAAGTTGGAAAATTGCCAAAATATCGGTCAAAATGATTTAGACTAATTTAAAAGTAATTAAAGGGTGTTTCTAGGATGTCTTTGAGACATTTATCCTGAACAGTGATTCATTATTCCAAACAATAAATTGAAACAAATAATTGAATTATTTTGCCTTATTAAAACAGGCCACATTTCTACTTTTCTTTAGGATATAAGTCTTGTAGAAAACAGAGAGAATCTGTGATCTCAAAGAGTATAGAATACCAAGAGGCGAAACTCTGATGCTTTTCGGGTAACAGCCACTAGGTGGCGCTTCGGTAGCGAGGCCGCCATTTTGGGGTGAAAGTTCCAACTGGACAACGTTACAGATATACAGAAATAGACAGAATAACAACGAAAGAGAGGTTAAAGTGGAATAAAAGAACGCAAATTGGGCAATCCACTGCAAAAACTGTCAGTGTGACAGTGAAAATCTTGCTTTATCAAGTCAAAGACCCTGACAGGTAATTATACACAAAAGTGTAAATTATTGTAAGTTTTAAGTGGGATGTAGCGCTGTCTTATGCACCTGCTAACTTTAACTGTTTTTAGTCTAGTAGGTAAACTTTAAATCCTTTTAGGAACTGCAAACTGTATAGCCATAGAAACCATATAATAATGATTTATATGGATATGACACTATAGTTATAATGAGCTTATATGCAACTTCACACATTTACAATTACTTACTGTCTATATTATTATTTACTATTACTCCAGTAGGTCTGAAATATATATATATATATATATATATATATATATATTCCCTGCTGAAAAAACCAGCATATGCTGGTTAGGTATGTTTTGATGCTGGGCGTTGGTTTGCTGGTCCTTTTGCTGGTTTATGCTGGTCCTTTGCTGGTTTATGCTGGATTTTGCTGGCTTATGCTATCCTTGCTGGTCATGCTGTCATCTCTATGCTGGTCCGACCATCTTAAGACCAGCAAAGGACTAGCATAAACCAGCAAAGGACCAGCATAAACCAGCATCCCAGCTTCAAAACATACCTAACCAGCATATGCTGGTTTTTTCAGCAGGGTTGTACGTTTTAATCTCCTGGAACACACTACAAACATGATCTAGATTAGAACATGATGCATTGCTGTGTCTGTCATAATTAAATAATTAAACAATTTTGGAGAAAGTGGCTGTACTTGTGTTTTGTTTTGTTTTGTTTTTTTCCATAAAAACGTTTTTTTGTTGTTGTTGTTTACCGTCTTCCTTTAACGGACATTAATATAAGACAATACTGCAAGAACAGTTTACTGTCAAGATGTCCTGTTATATATTTATTGTCCAACATTCCCAATTTTTCTGTCATTAATTTAATGTCATATGTTGGTATTAATTCAGTGTTTATAATGTTAACACATATTTTCAACCGAAACTGGTTTCTAGAAAGCAAAAATTTTTGTAAAAAAAAAAGAAAAGAAAGGGAAGACTTTAAAATAAAGTCTGTGAAATAAACTGTTAAAAGGATTTGATGATCACTAGTCTAGTGATTGTACATTATTGTTGTCATCGTTCAGGCTATTTCAGCTTTAATGTACGGTATTTTTGAACAAAGCAGCTGATATTTAACAAGGAAAATGTACGATAGAACATAGAGAGTAAGTAAGTAAAGTATATAAAAATACATATATACTTTAAATGTAAGTATTGTAAGATGGTCAAGCGCGTCCCAAGCCTCCTATTATTCTACGGCGTTTTTGTGTAGTTGTCAGTCCAAAATGGCGGCGGCACAGTCATGTCATGGGCGCAACTGTTGCTATGGAGCGTTCTATTGAGTTTCGCCTCTTGGGCTTCTATACTCTTTGGTGATCTGTAGGTCATGGAGATCTGAGTTCTGCTGTGGGACCTGTGATGATAACTACTGCTGCTCCGATCCGAAAAAAAGATTAACCTGCAGCACAAAATGATTGTTTTTTTGTAAGGAATGACTTTTTTTCTTTCTTAATATAAATCAGAACTGATTGTTTAACATTTCTCCCTCACAGCTGTTACCACTGGATATTTATTCCGATCATTTTTCATTTATAATATATTAATTTCCAACCAGATGGTTCATGAACACAGATATGTTTAGTTTGTAAATACTAAACACTAATACTAAATAAATATGAAATACAGTACTATTTTAAAAATGTATTTGAAATCCAATAGGCAGGCCATAGTGAATTATAGTCTTCTGTTATTTATATGAAAATGTTTGTATAAATGGTTAATGTTTGGTACAAGCAAGTAGATCTGAACATAATAGAGTGCCACTGAAGTTTTGGACACAGCTGCCATTATTCTGTGAGATTCAGAGTACAGGAGCCCTAAAGGAAATACCATCATTTCCTTCTTCAGTCCTTGAATTTGTTTCTTTCTCTCTATTTTAACCAAAGATCTATTCATTGTCTGTTTATTTTGGATCCTAGATTGGTACAGATATTTTGTGATTGTAAATTTGTTACATTGTGAATGTCTATCGTTTCATTTCATGCCAATCAAACTAAGCAAGAGTCAAGTTGACTGTCAGAGTTGAAGAAGAAATTGCTTGCATCAAGTTGACAGAAGTGGGTTTTGTCTCAGATATCTTCTGTCTGTTTGTGTTTGTAGAATTGTGTATTTAAAATCAACATAACCAGGGGCAGTTGTGGCCTAATGGATAGAGAGTTGGACTTGTAACCCGAAGGTTGTGGGTTCGAGTCTCAGGTCCGGCAGGGATTGTAGGTGGGAGGAGTGAATAACCAGCACTCTCTCCACCCTCAATACCATGACTGAGGTGAGACCCTTGAGCAAGGCACCAAACCCCCAACTGCTCCCTGGGCACTGCAGCATTGGCTGCCTACTGCTCCGGGTGTATGTTCACTACTGTGTGCATGCACTTGGATGGGTTAAATGCAGAGTATGGGTCACTATACTTGGCCACCAGTGGCGATTTCTTTAAGACTGCAAGGGAAGCTCAGCTTCCCCTATAATGTCACAAAATTAATGGTCAAATTATGTACTATTGTATTAACATTTTATTGACTAAAAATGCGTTAGAACACGTTCATCTCAAAGGCGAGTTCGTTCAGAATCAGCTACATATAGCAAGTCGGCTGACTCAATTTCCTTCTCATACATTCCCCTAGCGTCACAGTGTATTTCCCTGTTGAAGCCTAGCGTCCATTGACTTCAGTGGGGCTGCTTTGAACAGTTTTTTTTCAGTGCTTTGAAACTAGATGGTCACTGGATAAATGCTGCGATTATGTCCCGCCCACGGACGCTCAGTGTCTCTGGGGGTGAATGGAGGAGTGGGCTGGCCTGGACTCCGGGCTTCTGTGTGATGATTGGAGGGTCTGTCGAAAGACTACATCTCCTTTTGATTGACAGCGATTTTGTACTATAAAACGTCGCTGAAGCTATTCGAGCTCAGTACCATAGCAGATTTTGCAAGTGTAGTCGAAAGACAAACCGCTGCAACCTATTTCTTGGTATTTGCTTGGCGAAATTGCTAGCCAATTTTCATCATACATTTCACACAATTAAACACCATATCTTTGTTTCACTTTTACAGAGTTTAATATTTTTTTAGATCGTTCATTCATTCATTCATATAGTAGGCTAGGCTAGCGTCGTGGGTGAAACTGCACACGATGGCAGACAGTGCTAATATTGTGGAAAAGACGCCTAGTTGGTACGACAGGGTCACAGACCATTTTCTTCAAAAGGAACGTAGGGCAGAATTTACTTTTAAATAAATAGACAATTTTATGATGTAGGCCGAAAATGAGCTTCCCCTATTTGACAGACCAGTAGCCGCCACTGTTGGCCACACACCACTTCCCTTTAAATATGCTTTTGGTTTTGTTGAGTTTCTTGCATGGGAGGGGCACTATAGCCAATTATTAGGATTGTTTGAGTTACAACAGCAAGAAAAACATGGTTTAATTGGTCCTGCAGTCTCCGGAAATACACCATCAGCACGAAATGTGCAATTGAAGGGGACGAGCTGCGCTACGCCTGCAACAATACAGTTCTTCTGCACTTCTCTGCAGTACAGTGACAGTAGGTAAGTGTCTAATTGTTTGTTTAATCAAACACTGTAAGAAAAATCTGTAGAAAACGGACATTATCCGTCAATTTACGGACATTTTACAGACAACACAATTGCAATGTAAATCGAAATACAGCTAAAACACCTGAAAAGTACAATATGGACTGCACATTGTGTCTTATTTTTACAGATGTTACTTAGAGTATTTCTAAAATACGAATACAGCATGGATGTTACACGTTTTAGGATTCACTGTGCCGATTATCCTGCTAATGATTTAATTCCTAAAACTCTTAAATATTGTATGCAAATACATGAAGTGTGAACTTTAACATCAACTCCTCTGCTATGTTCTATTCCTGAATGAATCTTGAATTCTTCGAGTCAGATCTTTTCAAAGAATCAGTCAAACTGGCTGACAAAATTGATCTGAATGATTTGTTCATAAATTCAACTTCAGTAAATCCGACTCAAATGTCAGAATCAAGACTTGTAGTACTGTTAAATGTAAATTATGTATATTCTTTGTAAGAACTGATTGAGGATAGCACACGTAGGCCTATATCTGCAAGATGTCTGTTAAAGATCACTTCATCTGGAAAGCATCTGCTATGTACAAACGTCAGATAAAGGTCATAAGATATCAGTTTTACATACATTCTAAATCAGAAACATCTTAAAGACATTTTCTAAACGTCTATTTGACATCTGATTGGAAATGTCCTATAGATGTACTGCAGATGAGCAAACACTCTATAAATACATCTCGCAGACATCAGATAGATTCGGGTGAATCAACACTTCCAGGAGTGCAAATGGGTCTAATGCTTAGCTTGTTATTCAAAGACTGAATCAGTTATTCAAAAGCTGAAACATGCAATTTCAAATGTTTCTAATGTTTATTTTCCCTAATCTGTCCAGAAACAAAACCTTAAAATATTCAAGTCATACATCCAATGGAAAACATTGTGCCCATGCTAGTGTTTTTCGCAGTGGCTGTTTTTGTGTTCCTCATCTGGTTCTGCCTGGTGAAAAGATTAATGAGACTTTCACAGCGTAAGTGTCAATATGTTTGTACAAAGAGCTGCATATGGGTTTTGTACATACTTAATTCTTTCATATCATCTTTTGTAGAAATGCAGTCAACAACTACAGTCATGACTACACAATACCCTCAGTACTCACATCACCAGCCTGTGGCTAATAACCTACAGCCAGCTTATGGAGGGCAACCCATTCAGACTGGACCATGTCAGCAAACATATGCACCGGGACCACCACCCACATATCAGGAGGCTGGTAAGATCTGCAAACATCTACCTGAACGCGTTACAACATTAATAATAAAAATGCAGGCACTGCCTATTTTAACGGTTTTGGAAAGAATAAAGAGTAACGCATATTACTAGACCAAATGTTGTTGAACTTTTATTGTTTTAAGTCTGTAACAAAAAAGTTCAACAAATTTGCCAGACTTGTAATTATTAAGACCCGCCTTCAAGTGTGTGGGTTCCGGCTCCAACAAGCAAGACATCAACTAGGAGCCAATTAAAATGTGAGTGGAAGCAGAGAGCCAAAGCTAAAAAAAAAAAGCCTAAACTTTGTTTTGTGTGAAAACAGCTGCAGAACTATTTGTTCACATGTCAAGAATAAACTGTTGCGTAACTATAGTGTGAGTTTTTGAGAACAGGATTGTGGCGACAGTGGGTGAGGAGAACGATTTCGCAATGACGCGATTGACATAGACAACTGAAAACAAGAAACTTTACATTTGAAAAATTAGAGGAAAAAAGATCAATCCTATCTTTAATTAACAAATTTTTATTTGCTGGTTTTCGTTTTCCAGCAGGTTAATTTCCTGCTCCCTACAGCTAGGCTGCATATGATGGTGGGCAGGTCACCTCACCTCAAACCCCATACAACCCTGCTTATGTGGAATCACCAAAGACCAGTTAACCACGCTGCCCAAAATGGCCAGTTATCAATGCTGGATCTTGGAGTTTGTCACATTTCCACGCTTCTTTGTCTTTGAATTGTGCAACTACAGACCCTGATTATATTGTGTTGAGAATAAAAATATTGTTGTTGTTCATGTGCACTTGCCATTACTAAATTTATACGCTTTGTGAACTTTTTTTTTTATTTACACCTGTCATCATGACCCACTGTTATTTGTGTCTATATATTTTATTCTATGGTATTTTATGGTGAATAAAAGGCACTATTTTTTTTAATGGTCAAAAGTTCATGTATCATCTCTATGTGTAAAAAACAATCCTTTGCATGATTTTATTGTAGTTTTTGAACATTATTCTATCAAACAAATCAACTTCAAATTCAGACTTAAGGTCAATAAATACAGCAGAAATCTTAATCTGAACTGTTTTCAATGCGTGAAAACAATCTCACACCATCTTAGAGGAAAGAGACCGTTTTTATTGTACATTTTGGACTTATATACTCTTACAAATAAAGGTTCTTTATTGGCATTAATGGTTCCACAAAGAACCTTTGACATACATGGAACCTTTGCATTATATGTGCATTTATGTGATCAAAAATACAGAAAAAAATAATAATTTTGTGAAATATTATTGCAATTTTAAATCACAGTTTCCTATTTTAATATACTTTAAAATATAATTTATTCATGTGAAGCAAATCTGAATTTTCAGCATCATTTCTCCAGACTTCACTGTCACATGATCCTTCCGAAATCATTCTAATATGTTGATTTATAATCCATTTTGGAAACAGTTGTGCTGCCTAATATTTTTTTTAGAACCTGTGATACTTTTTCAGGATTCTTTGATAAATAAAAAGTTAAAAAGAACAGTGTTTATTCAAAATGAAATTTTGTGTTACAATATACTACTATTCAAAAGTTTGGGGTCATTGAGTTTTTTCTTTCTTTTTTTTTAAAGAAATTAATACTTTCAATCAGCAAGGATGTGTTAAATGGATAAAAAGCGATAGTAAAGATTTATATTGTTAGAAAAGATTTCTATTTTGAATAAAATAAATTAAGCAGCACAACTGTTTCAACACTGATAATAAATCAGCTTATTAGAATGATTTCTGAAAGATCATGAGACACCGAAGACTGTATGGCTGATGGAAATTCAGTGCTGCATCACAGAAATAAATGATATTTTAAAGTAGGCTATATTAAAATAGGAAACCAATATTAGAAATTGCAATAATATTTCACAATACTAGGCCTACTGGTTTTTTTTCTATTTTTGATCAAATAAATACAGCCTTGATGAGCATAAGAGACTCATTTAAAAAAACATTAAAAATCTTACTGATCCTAGTTTATGTTATAGGAGTTTTGTCCTTAAAAAGATGCGTGATATATTTATTGGAACAAATTTTGATTTTATTGGTTAATGTTTCAGTTGACATATTTAACAAATTTGACTTCAACAGTTGTGTGCGTGTTTTTTTTCCTTTCGCTTTCATTTCTCCTCAGTGTTTGCGTGCGTCTGATGACCGAAAACAGTAAAAAAGGGTCATTGGTTCTTTTAGACGCCCGAGCTGTAGGCGTAATACTGTAGGCATAAAGGGAAGGTAGTGAGGTTTATAAAGAGGAAGAGCTGCGCGATGGCGTCTAGCATAGCGGTTCTTCTGCTCCTTTTTGCAGGTTTATTCACGGTAAAAGCCGGTAAGTTAGGCAACCTGTTACAAAAAGCTAAAGTAACACTTTAAACTTGTTTTTGGGCGGTTTATCGATGGCTGACAAGTACAAAAATCATTTATTCAGGGCTTGATTTAACGATACTTCACGATGTTCATGTTATAAAGTCCTTTCTCTTAATTGTCTTAGAATTTAAAATGTCATCGTATGGGCTTTTATAAAATGTGTCGCATTTCTACTGTTCTTTTAGGTTTTGGTGATGACTGTAGGAGCTACTTCACCAGCGATAATAAGTACAAGTCTGGGATTAATTGCGGTTGGCAGCAGCACTGCTGTGGAACCTGCGATTACAGATACTGCTGCTCCAGTGAATACGCGAAGTTATCCGATCATGATCAAAACGTCTGCACAATGTAAGAACTTTTAAGTCATTTCTTTCTTAATACAAATGTCTGTCAGACCCAAAAGTTCCTTTTATACACCCTCATGTTGTACGCTATGATTATCTTTCACTTTCTGAACACTTTTCGAAGAACAACGTGACTGTTTGAGTCTTCAAAAATGAAATTTTTTTAATAATTGGGCCAGTAAACGGTTTAATTTCCCTCATTATCCATAACTGTGATCTACTGATAATTCTGTAAACTGAGGTACTGTACAATCCAGTGATTTCTACTTAAATGTGTCCATACTGTTAATATCTGTTTTTGATTCTAACCTAACCATGAAGCCCCCTATCTTGAAATGTACTTTTCTAAGGTTTCTGCATTGTGTTAGTTGAGGTTCTGTCTTTCCATTTTTATGCCCCTCCCACCATTTCCTACAGAGGTTGTGGTCTTTTTGTGATGCAGTTTGCAAAATGCATCTCACAGATTGGTGCGTGTTATGCTTTTAACTGCGACTTTGTTATTTAAAGAACAAACACTTTAAATTGTTGCTTTAAAAAGCTGTCAATTTGAAGAGAAAGCAGGAGAGACGTAGTATGATGTAACTTCTACATTTTTGAGAGGGTTATCATGGTGGCCTAGGCAAGACAGGGCATGACCAAAGGGGGAAAAAATGCTGTAACAAATATTTTATACAAGCAAATGTTTTCCTTTTTTTGTGGTAAAGTTTGCAATTAGAGCTGTGGTTTGAATCTTGATTTGATATTGTATATTTTTAAAAATCCAAGCACAAATCAAACTAACCACAGCAGTAACCAGTGTGTTTTCATTAAACCAGTGTGGTTTAATTAAATTAATAAATAATACAATTTAAATAAATTAAATGTTAATAACATTTTAATATATAAATAAGATTTTATAGATTATACTAGAAGATGCTAAAGAGCTTTTCTAATGCTTGTTGCTTCATGTTTTTATCTGTCCAACAGCAGAAACAGTAATATTGTCATTGGCTCAGTAATAGTGGGGGTTGTGGTCCTCATCATTGTGTTCATCACCTGCTGCTGCTGCCCCTGCTGCTGTATCTATAAAATGTGTAGAAAACCCAGACGTAAGTGTTTTAGTGTTTAAGGGATAGTTCACTTTGAAATTAAAATTTGATATCTATCAGTTTACCCCAAGGGCATCCAAGATGTAGGTGTCTTTTTTTCTTCAGTAGATCCAGTCTGTCAGTCATAGATAACGGCAGGTACCAACAGTCTCTATAAGAGGAAATACTTGCACAGAAACAATTTCACTAACTACACATTGATGGCCTAGCCATTAAACCAGCGGTGGCCTGTGCTATCTTCCTGCCAATAACCATGTCCAGTGATCTGAGTGCGCGCACGCATCCGGTGTGTGACGTCACGCGGTTTGGCTTTAGTCACAGCGCCGGAGCGCCGGAAGTGGATTCCGCCAGATCAGCAAGCACACACGTCACACACCGGATGCGTGCGCGCACTCAGATCACTTGGACATGGTTGTGTACAAGAGGTAAAAATGATAAATACTGCCTCGCTTTTCACAAACTGGGCCGCTGCAGCCTTAGGCCACTTCAATGTGTAGTTACTGATGGGGAATGTTAATTTGGATTTTCCTGTGCATGTTCTTTTTCCCTCTTATAGAGACAGTGACCATACCTGCCATTATATGACTGACAGACTAGAACGGTCTGACCTAAAAATATCAAAATTGGATCTACTGAAGAAAAAAAGACACCTACATCTTGGATGCCCTTGGGGTAAGCTGATAGATATCAAATTTTAATTTCAAAGTGAACTATCCCTTTAAAGGAATAGTTCTGGAAATGTACTCACCCTCAAGCCACCCAAGATATAGATGGGTTTGTTTCTTAATGGGAACAGATTTAGAGAAATGTAGCATTACATCACTTGCTCACCAATGGATCCTCTGTGGTGAATGGGTGCCGTCAGAATGAGAGTCCAAACAGCTGATAAATACATCACAATAATCCACACTCCAGTCCATCTCTTAATGTCTTGTGAAGCAAAAAGCTGTGTTTGTAAGAACAAATTCCTCATTAACTTCAAACCATTACTTTTGGCCAAAATATCCATAATATTGCTTTCTCCAGTAAAAAAATGGTCTTGTGTGAATCAGGAGAGAAATATGCACAGATCAAGCGACAACAAGTGAAAACAGTTCAAAACTGTTCTTACAAATATGTTATTTTAAATATGGATTTTGATGTGAGAGGCAACAGGAGATGGACTTTTATACTAGAGGAAGTGTTATTATGGATTTCCATTAAAAATGTCTTAATTACAAACATGTTGCTTTTTGCTTCACAAGATGTTAACTGATGGACTGGAGTGGTGTGGATTATTATTGTGATGTTTTTATCAGCTCTTTGGACTCTCATTCTGACGGCACCCATTCACTGCAGAGGATCCATTGGTGAACAAGTGATGTAATGCTACATTTCTACAACTCTGATGAAGAAACAAATTCATCTACATCTTGAACAACAAATGTTCAGCACATTTTCATTTTTTGGGTGAACTGTTCCATTAATGGGGATTGTACATTATTTAGGGGGCTAGTAAAATTGAATTATGAATTGATTTCTGTCTTGTTTTGTTTCCCTCAGCTGTGGTAGGAGCACATGTAACTACCGTCACAAATACAAATTTAATTCAGCAGCAGTCTGCAGTGCAGGGGGGCCAGTACCCACAATACCAACCAGTGCCAACTCAACTGGGTTACGGTCAGACAGTGCAGATGGAACCATATCAGGGACAGCCATATGCACCAGGACCCCCACCCCCATATCACATAGCCAGTAAGAACATCTAGTACTTGACAGACTGAAACCATGTAGTAGTCTTTTCTGTGAAAGTAACTATTTTTTTTCCGTTTCCAGCGAGTCCTGGATATCCCACTTGTCAGAGTGCATATGACGGAGGCCAGGCCATGTACCCCATGCAGTCGCATGCCCAGCCGGGTGTTGCTTATATGGTTTCAGAGACATCAAATCAGCCGGCCTACAACCCCGCCTACGTGCAGCCACCAAACATCTGTTACTAAACCGCAACCGTCTGTCAAATCAGTCATTGCTGGATTGTGGAAGTTGACGCGCTTTCGTGAGGCAGTAAGAATGTGCCTAATTTCATGTGGATTATAAAAGACTGGTGGATGTGTTATAGTCAGGGTTATTACAGTTTTTTAAATTTAATTTCTTTCAGTTTAGTTGTGACAAACTGGAAAATTGATTTTAGGAATTGTAAATAAGGCAAAGATTACTAGTTAGTTTTACAAGAAAATATCATTTCAGTTTTTCTGCTTTCTACTTTCTACAAGCAATGAGTGAATTGTTTTAATGCAGTTTTAATTTTCATTAGTTTTTTCTAGTTTCAGTATGAATTATTCTAGTATTATTTTAGTACTGAACTGTACTGTTACACAATATAAAATTTTATATACTAAACTGACTAAAATCTAAAATATAACTCATCATTTATTTTTGTTAGTTAATGTTCTTTCGTTTTGGTTTATGTAATTCTGTTATTGAGTTTTCATATTTTCATTAACAGTGTAACACTCAGAAATACAAATGTATTGGTTTTTACATTTCAAACGGCAGTGACGGTGATTCTATTTAAAGAACGTGTCAACAGTTTTTCCATTTGAAGATTTTTCCTTTGAGGGTCTAAAATGCAACCACATTTGAATAACAATGACTGTCACAAAATTTCCACAATCGCGTCTTGAGTCCCACTGAAGTTTAAATGCACATGCAAGATTTTAAGCACAGATTGGCCATCAAGGCAGGAAAAAGGGTTAATTTTTTGATAATACAACCTTTGTTAAAGCATTAGGGGAAACCACTGTCATTTGCAGTTCCTTTTCAGATTGTATTATATTGTTTCAGGTGACATTGTTTTTTGAGATGCAGCCTATTTGTACGGTTATACATTTTGTAAGTATTTACCTGTTGTTTTATGTTTTTATGTTTGAAAGATGTGAAAAATATATTTAAAAAGCTGTAAACTCGACAAAGTCGTCCAAACCTTCTGAAGAGTTTGGACTATCTTTTATGCACTTGCAGCACTTGAATGTATATGGCGCCCCTACTGGTGAAAATAAAAGAAACCATTTATAGTTTTTAGTCTTTTTATTTATGTATTTAAATATTTTTAAAAAAATGTGTACAGGCTTTTTACTCTTATTTCCATAGATTAGTAGAGAGAGATTCTTTTTATTGTTTTGAATATGATGCTAAGAATGTTTTAGATATGATCCTAGAAATCATATTTTACTCTTATAGTAATTTGATAAACCTTAGTACAAAATGAATACCACATTCATTTACCATAGTATTGATAGGCCTACTCCAAATTAACAATGGTTTTATAGTAAAAGTGTAGTAACTACGTTTTTTTATTGACTACCATTTGTATAACCACAGTCATACTAATACCATGGTTAAACTACAGTTAGTGTAGCAAAACCATGGTTAGTTTGTGGTTACCGTGGTTTACTGTTTTATTTGTAGTAAAACCATGGTAAATATTCGTAAGGGAAGGTGTCTTAAGTCCAAAACACTAGACATAAACATCGCTGTGGAGACGTTTATGTAGTTTGAAGTGAAGTGTGGCCAAGTATGGTGACCCATACTCACCATAATTTGTGAATTTGTGCTCTGCATTTAACCCACCCAAGTGCACACACACACAGTCATGGTATTGAGGGTGGAAGAGAGCACTGGTTATTCACTACCCCCACCGACAATTCCCGACAACTGACCTTCGGGTTACAAGTCTGACTCTCTATCCATTAGGCCACGACTGCTTACATGTATTTCCTGTTTTTGGCCCAAGTGTTCTAAGGAACCATGATAACTGCAAGTGTGTATAGAAGTTCTGATTTCCTGACACAATTACAGTGTTGTGAAATACTAGTTTTTACAAAGCTTATTTTACACATTTTGATTTTCAATACTTTGCGTACCCTTAATTGTCTGCTTATCAGTCCCTATTTAACAAATGATAATTGTGGTAATTAAGTGATAAAAATCAGTTGCAAATGTGAAACACCTTACAATTTACAACCAAATTATATGCAGTACATCTAATTAATTTAACTTACACTGGAAATTCCCTTTAAAGTCTCTGTTTACTAGGTGGGCATATTGGCAACGCCTCTGGACAGTTATTTCAGGCATCCAACGCCAACTCTAGAACGGGGAAATCCTGACATTTCAAAAACTGCTTGCCACATTCACCTTTAAATTACATACAGTATTTCAGCTCTGCAATAATGTTATTCCTTATCTTTAAACAGCATTTAAGTCAGCAGAAATTGAAAATGTACTCAATCCTATTGCGAACTATTCATCTATAAATATAGTACGTTTAATTTTTTTCTTGTAATATTTAATAAAAATTGCTTAACGGGACCTTCTGGTGAAAAAGACATCACTCTGGTGATGCATCTCAAAACATCAGTCAGAAAAATTATAGAACCGGAACTTTGGGTGTCCTGTTCCTCATATTTATTTTCATATAAAAGCAACAGAATTTAAATAACTCCCATTTTATTAGTAACAAAGCACATGAGTGTGAATGACGCAATGTCTCGTAGGTGGCTGATTCACTATGAAAAGTGAGAACTGACTGTCCTGAATGAACTTTTCACTCCTCCCCTCATTGTAGCCACCTACTCTTGTCTACTTTCAGATCTCAGATAAGCATATCTGAACACGTTCATTGAAAATAATTAGATCGAAAGAACGATTCATTCATTAACCTTTGGGGAAATGGGGAAAAAAATGGGAAAAAAAGAGATTTAACTGACACTGAAAAGTCCAAAATTAGGATATGCCCAAAAGAAGGATGCAATACTACAGACATGTCAAAAAGGCATGATTGGACAACGAAACGCTCCTTGGGTCATTAGGGCTAATTGGGAAAAAAAAAAAACGTTGAGAAGAAAAGACACATTAACTGCAAATTACTTTAAGAATTAAGGCAAAGAATTAAGAAAGTTGGTTGTTGATTGGATGGAGGCAGATCTGAATGCGACTGGCTGCATCCAAAATTGCATTTTTTTTAGTAGGCCAAAAAACAGTATGTGAACAGATATGTCCAAATTCACAGGATTTAAAAAGTACCTGACCTATTTCTTTTAAGATTCTGAAGTATGCATCTGATAGACACTTTACTATCCCATGAAGCCACAGGAGAGGATTAGTGAATGTCATTGAAGGGACACAACTGATGCTGGTATGTCACATGACAATGTACATTCATACTACACATTCATACTATAGAACATACGTTTTCATGGTTATGTAGTAACTACACTGAACAAAATTATAAACGCAACACTTTTGTTTTTGCCCCCATTTTTCATGAGCTGAACTCAAAGATCTAAGACTTTTTCTATGTTCACAAAAGGCCTATTTCTCTCAAATATTGTTCACAAATCTGTCTAAATCTGTGTTAGTGAGCACTTCTCCTTTGCCGAGATAATCCATCCACCTCACAGGTGTGGCATATCAAGATGCTGATTAGGCAGCATGATTATTGCACAGGTGTGCCTTAGGCTGGCCACAATAAAAGGCCACTCTAAAATGTGCAGTTTTATCACACAGCACAATGCCACAGATGTCGCAAGTTTTGAGGGAGCATGTAATTGGCATGCTGACTGCAGGAATGTCCACCAGAGCTGTTGCCCATGAATTAAATGTTCATTTCTCTACCATAAGCCATCTCCAAAGGCATTTCAGAGAATTTGGCAGTGCATCCAACCACCTCACAACCGCAGACCACGTGTAACCACACCATCCCAGGACCTCCACATCCAGCATCTTCACCTCCAAGATCATCTGAGACCAGCCACCCAGACAGCTACTGCAACAATCGGTTTGCATAACCAAAGAATTTCTGCACAAACTGTCAGAAACAGTCTCAGGGAAGCTCATCTGCATGCTCGTCGTCTTCATCGGGGTCTCGACCTGACTGCAGTTCGTCGTCGTAACCGACTTGAATGGGCAAATGTTCACGTTTGATGGCGTCTGGCACTTTGGAGAGAGGTGTTCTCTTCACGGATGAATCCCGGTTTTCACTGTATAGGGCAGATGGCAGACAGCGTGTATGGCATCGTATGGGTGAGCGGTTTGCTGATGTCAATGTTGTGGATCAAGTGGCCCGTGGTGGCGGTGGGGTTATGGTACGGGCATGCGTATGTTATGGACAGCGAACACAGGTGCATTTTATTGATGGCATTTTGAATGCACAGAGATACCGTGACGAGATCCTGAGGCCCATTGTTGTGCCATTCATCCACGACCATCACCTCATGTTGCAGCATGATAATGAACGGCCCCATGTTGCAGGATCTGTACACAATTCCTGGAAGCTGAAAACATCCCAGTTCTTGCATGGCCAGCATACTCACCGGACATGTCACCCATTGAGTATGTTTGGGATGCTCTGGATCGGCGTATATGACAGCATGTTCCAGTTCCTGCCAATATCCAGCAACTTCGGACAGACAATGAAGAGGAGTGGACCAACATTCCACAGGCCACAATCAACAACCTGATCAACTCTATGAGAAGGAGATGTGTTGCACTGCGTGAGGCAAATGGTGGTCACACCAGATTCTGACTGGTTTTCGGACCCCCCCCCAATACAGTAAAACTGCACATTTTAGAGTGGCCTTTTATTGTGGCCAGCCTAATAGGCACACCTGTGCAATAATCATGCTGTCTAACCAGCATCTTGATATGCCACACCTGTGAGGTGGATGGATTATCTCGGCAAAGGAGAAGTGCTCACTAACACAGGTTTAGACAGATTTGTGAACAATATTTGAGAGAAATAGGCCTTTTGTGTACATAGAAAAAGTATTAGATCTTTGAATTCAGCTCATGAAAAATGGGGGCAAAAACAAAAGTGTTGCGTTTATAATTTTGTTCAGTGTACTTCTTTGAGAGTATGCGATTTCGGACACAGTTGATGTGATTGTAAAAAAGGGGGTGGGTTTTAAGTGGACTAAATAATTGGAGTCTGGGCTTCTGGCATATGTCACCTGAGAGAGGTCTGATGTTTCATTGGAAGATAGATTTATTAGATTTTAATTCAAAATTGCAAGGTACAAAAAGTGAAAAATTAGATACACATCATTCACAATAACATAAAATTGAGAATAAATACAGTGAACATGGAATTCATCACAGAAATGATTAAAGTCTTAAAGTTTGGCATACAAACAGTGTGTACTTTTAGTTCTGAAATTTGCATTAAAGAAAATAAACCGTGAGACTGAGGCCCCAAGTAGCCTAGTTGTTTTGGATTCAAACTAGTTAACCACCATATTTCCAAACCAGTTTATGACCAGCAGACCTAGTTTTAAAATGCATTAGTAGACTTTCGTTTTCATTTTATCCACGAAGGCTCCAGCATAGGCGGGGCATTTGAGGGATTGTGAGATCCACATAGTGACAGAATTCCGGTCCGTTATTTATCCGCTGATTCCCATTGTTGTGAGTGCAACGTCGTCTATTGTGTGTCGTGTTGTTTCATGATTTTACACTCGAAAACGGTCATCTTTTATTCCATGTTTACGCTCTAGACCTCACAGGCTTAGCTGTCTCGTGGTTAACAATTAAACCTGTAAGAAAAACGGGACAGGGCTTTTCCTTCCTTTACCTAAAGCAGGGCTCGTGAGAGCTGAAGGCGTCTTCTCAAATTACAACATCCGCACGGAACGAGCTATTGAAGTGGAAGAGCTGAGCTATGGCGTCCACCGTCCCGGTTCTTCTGCTCCTGTCTGCGGTTTTATTCACGGCGACATTCGGTAAGTGTCTAAAATGCCTAAAGAAACAGCTTCTTAGCGTTCAAACTTGTTCTTGTTGACGGTTTGTCCGCGTAAACCGATGTCTGCTAAGCATACAGCTGGATATGTACTGACAAACAAACGATATGAAATGCGTTGGCACGTCAAAACGTGTGTTTTTAGCATGTTTTTTTTTTTTTTTTTGGCTATGTACCAAAGCGTGTCGTTTCTATGTGGCATTTGTGGTATTTTTTTAATTAATAGATTATTGGAGTGCGTTTTACGAAAAAACGTCGGTCCCACTTTATATATTAGGTGGCCTTAACTACTATGTACTTACATCAAAAAATAAGTACAATGTACTTATTGTGGTCATATTGTATTGCAAAACACTTTCGCTGCAATTGAGATGGGATATGGGTAAGGTTAGGGACAGGTTTGGTGGTATGGGTAGGTTTAAGGGTGGGTTAAGGTGTAAGGGATGGGTCAACAGTGTAATTATAAATGTAATTACAGAAATTAATTACAGATATAACTACATACAGGTATTTTTAAAAATATAAGTACAATGTAAAAACATGTATGTACACAATAAGTGCATTGTATCAAATGATTACTTTAAATGTAAGTACATAGTAGTTAAGGCCACCTAATATAAAGTGGGACCAAAACGTCTTCTACGTTTCCAGATCTACGTTACAATTTTCACACGCAAGTTAGTTCTGTATGCTTGTTTGTAATTATTTGTGAAATGTAATAGCAATTTCTGATTAATTTTTTTTCTACGCCAAGTTTTTTCAGTGTAGTGAATAAAGATATTGTTTGTAATTTAAGTATCTAATGCAAATTCTGTATGAGTTTTGTGTATATGAAATGTTTGATCTTGAAGTCTTATGAAGTTTCTGTAGATTTGAAACCATGTGAAATGTGATGCACTTCCCCATTCCGTATGGGTGTAAAATCAGTTCACAAGAAGTGATGCAATACAGCCTACAGGAATTACTTAATAAATGTAATCATGTAGTTCCAATGATTATTATTTTCTTGCATGAAATACAAAAGAAGAAGTTTGGCAGAAAGTCTGTGCTGCTCATTTACATTTAAAGTGCCACACTCTAAAAAAGCCATAAAAGTATCATTAAAATAATCTAAATGACTATATTCCAACTACTTGGGTTTGGGTGACCTGACGTTGAATAAAAGATATCAAGATTTTCATTTATGGCTGAACTACCCCTATTATATATTTTTGGCCAACATGTTATTTATTTCTCATGTCTTTTTGCTTTGTTTAGCCGACAATGACTGCAAGAGCTACATCTCCAGCGCTGGTATGCTGAAGCCCTCCATTGACTGCGGGGTTTTTCAATTCTGTTGTGGGACGTGTGATAACAGATACTGCTGCTCCAATCCACTTATGAAGTTATCCGAGGATGAGCAAGAAGACTGTTTTTTGTGAGCAGTTTTACTTTTCTCATGATAGAAGAAATGTCTTTCATAGTTTCATGCTGACATGAGTGCACCAGCTGCACGTTTACTGTGTCGTTAGCGTCACCAAACTAGGTTTTGAAAATAATAGACTTCCCAAACACAATCCCCATTTTTGTTTGACTGGACAAATAGATTGTGATGCCATTGGTTGAGTCAATAGTGACATTGCAGGGATAGCCAGGATGTTTTGATAGTGCCAAAGAGTATTATGTATATTTTTTTCAGGAAAATCCATCTGCAAATTAGAATAAGATTGTGATTAGGTCATATGTGAACTAATAAAGTGTGTTTCTAATGTGTCTTTTTTCATAATCGGTCCTAAAGCAACGATTATAAGTCAGTCGCTGTCGGCGTGACCATAGCGGGGATTGTGATCTTCATCATTATGTTCATCATCTGCTGCGTCTGCCCCTGCTGCTGCCTCTACAAAATGTGCAGAAAACCCAGACGTAAGTGCCTACAATTGCAGATTGTATCCATTCTTGTTCATGTTTTCAATTTGAGACATGATATAACTGGATAGGCGTCATATTCCACGTTCAAATGTGAAGCCAATCAAAAAATAGTTAGCAGTTTCTCAAAGTGACTCTCACAAAACTCATCATGAACATGTTAAATAAGCATCATGAACATGTCTGTTATAAGCCTACTAGTCTTGTATACTACACTAGTTAGATTATAAAAATATAGTAATTATAAAAAAGACTTCAAGTTCCATTAAATAACCTGTTATAATATACAAATATAATAATATAGTAAAAATGAATATAATAATTGGAATTACAAAACAAAAGTTAAAGTCAGGGTGCATCATGATAATAAGAATGATAATGTATTTATGCAAAATGTATTAATTTTTAATTTTGGTGTAAAATGCGACCTAGGTGTGTTTTTGTGAGACTGATCCATGTATAAAACAGGGCAGAAATATTTTAAAGTTTTTCCGCAAGTTTAGACTTTCTCTGACCATGTAGCCTATGATACAAATGTCACATTATTTTCATGAACATGTATACATTTTTTGTATTGCCTTTTTATGCTGATCTAAATTTAAAATACTAAAGTACTATATGTTGGTAATTACTACTGTTAATATACAAAGTATTATTTTTACTAAAATATAAAAAATGATTTAAAAAACAAGTTTCATTAAATGTTATAATATATAAATATAATAATAAATTAAAAACAATATAGTAATTGAGAATATGAATTCCAAAACAGAAGTCAAACGTGTTACAATTAGAATGTTTTTAGGCAAAAATAGATTAAATTATGGGTCAAAATATGACCTGGGTGTGTTTTGTCCAGCTGACCTGTGTGTAAGACAGGGTACAACTTTTTTTTTCCACAAGTTTAGACTTTCTCTGACCTTGTAGCCTATGCTGCAAATGCTGGAATGTGACTTTTTAGAGCGGAAAAACTGAATACTGGAGCATTCTGGGATTCCCCACCCAGTCTGACTCACTGTGTCCACAGCAACCACAAACAGGGGAGGAAGCGCCCATGTGCTACAGGAAGAGGCCTACAGTGCCAACAGCCACTGTTAATGATTGTGGGTCACAAGACGCTCACGTGACAGTTGCGGTCTCACCTTCAGTTTTAAACCTTTAGTTATGTAGGGGGAAGAAGTGATTTGGCTTCCCTCTCTGGGAACTAGCAATGTAGTACCCTTTTTAAAGCGACAGTTCACCAAAAAAAACAGAATATTCATTTTAGAGTGCACTACCCCTTTAAGAAGTTCTTAAAAGTGTGTTCATCATATGAAAGACTCACTGTTAAGTTTACTGACCTGCTAAGATTGTCAACCTGTTTGAGTTACTATTATAGTTTTTATTAATATTTTGAATTAGTTTGTATTTATTTATTTTTTTCTTTCTTCATTTTGACTTTAAAGTTTTAGTAGTTATGTTGTGTTTGTCATTTTTATTAGTTTTTTTTAAAAATGTTTATACAGATTTAAGGCAACATTAAGAAGAGAAATGTTGCCTTTTAAGTTTTTATTTCATTTTCATAATTTGCAATATTTCATTTTTTTCAATATTTTAGTTTGTCTTACGTTGTAGTTAACTATAGTAACCCTGGCTGAAAACATGTTGTTGGTTGTATATGTGGTTGCAGAACAGCATTTCTTCACAGGGTGGACTGTTTTTATTTTCAGTCAACATGAAGGATATTATTCAGGTTGTTGTAAAGTTATTTGTTTACAATTGCGATATAATTTACCATTTTTAACAGTGCTAGCTGATATAGTCAACGCTGATATCTTTAGCAGGGTGGCCAATATAATACCAATATTTATATAACATAATGGCAAGTTGCAGAAAATGTGTGTGTCTATATATATATATATATATATATATATATATATATATATAGCCAGTTCTACAGTTCTAACGAATAATGCACAACTGGATGTTGAAGTCTAGTGCATTTCAAATTTATCTGTTTAACCGTGACAAAGAGGAACTACAGCTGTGATCGTGGTTGCAGACGTTATCAGGCTGCCCTTTATTTGGGTTAAAAGCAAAAAAAAAGTGTGTGTATATATACAGTGCCCTCCAAAAGTATTGTAACAGTAAAGACAAAATTGCTCTGTTGGTGGAGTCAAGACATTTGCAAATATGATTAAAAGATGAATATGAGACAAAACTACAGAATGTCACATTTTATTATTAGCTGTTTCAACACATACATGTTTTACCAAATAATAAGAACAGCACTTTTAGAGTTCATCTCACTCATTGATGTGAGAATAAGTATTGGGACAGTTGAACATAAGGCAGATATAAAAGATTAAAAGCTATTATTTAGTTGCAGATCCCTTGCGCACAATCACAGCAGTGAGTCTGTGACCCATAGACATCACCAGACTCTTGGTCTCATCCTTTGAAATACTTTTCCCAGCCTTTAATGCAGCCAATTCCAATTGTTGCTTGTTTTGGGGAGTTTCTGCCTTCACTCTCCTCTTCAGCTGGTGAAATTCATGTTCAATTGGATTTAAATGGGAGATTGCCCAAGTCAATCTAAGACTTTCCATTTCTTTGCCCTGATAAACTCCTTGACTGAACTGGCAGGGTATTTTGGGTCATTGTCCTGATCCAATATGAAGTGCTTCCCAATGAATTGCATTTTCTTGAATATTGGTAGGCAAGATGGTTTTGTACCCTTTCAAATTCACTCTGCTACTGTCATCATACATTGTCATCATTAAAATTGAGAGGGTCTGTTCCAGAGACAGCCATGCATGCCCATGCCATGACACCACCTCCACCATGCTTTACAGATGAGACTGTATACTTGGGATCATTTGCACTTCACTTTTTCTCCACATTTTTGCTTTCCCATCACTCATCTTTTCACATCACTCATCGGTCCATAAACTCAGTTCTAAAACTCTACTGGCTCACCTTTGTGCTTTTTTGCAAACTCGAATCTTGTCTTTCTGTTTTTGGTGCTGGTCAGAGGTTTGCATCTTGCTGTGTAGCATCTGTAATTCTGTGTCAAAGTCTCCTGAGGACAGTAGATTGTCAGTGCATCACCCCAGCTTTCTGGAGGTTGTTGGTGATTTTTACAGACACAGCTTTTATGATTTGTCTGTCATCAACTACTGTTATTTTTCTCAGCCGATCAGGTCGTTGTTGGTTGCTGGTGTCGCTGGTGGTTTCCAGACTCTTGATTTCTCCATGCCCTTTGTTTTAGCTATAGCTCTAATTGAGTTCGTCCTTTTCTTTTAGCATCCAAATTGCTTGCTTTCCTCTCAAAGTCAGCTCCTTCGTCTTCATCCTGGTTTGTGTGTCGTCATCATCGAATGCAAGACTCAGAATGCAGAAGTAATGGATATAACTGATACGACATATTCCCTGCTTTTAATAACTAAATAATTAATGCAACAGGACACAGCAGATCACTTAGAAAGACCTGTGAGGCAACTAAGTCCACATTTCTATACCATCAGATAGAGGGATGAAACTTTAAAAGTGCTGAACTTTTAGCTGGTAAAACATCTATGTGTTGGAACAGCTAATAATGTCGCATACTTGGAAGTTTTGTCTCATATTCATCTTTTAATCATATTGTAAATGCCTTGACTCACAGCCGCATAAGAGCACTGTCTTTACTGTTACAATACTTTTGGAGGGCACTGTGTATATATATATATATATATATATATATATACACACACACACACACACACACTATTTATCAAAATGTTGGAATAACTGAGGTTCTTTGTATTGTTAACAATAGCTATGTTTCCATCCACCTATTTTTGTGCATTTTGGAATATCGCATAAAAAAGCTCTAGATGGAAACGCCAAGATGCGCATACATTCTAAAAACGTGCACAAATGAGTAGGATAAACTTTTTACCCAATGGGAAAAAATGTGCATAAACGTTTTTTTTTTTTTTACTGTATTTTTGATCAAATACATACAGCCTTGGTGAGCGTAAGAGACTTCTTTCAGAAACCAGCAGTGTCTTTTATCTAATATGTATGTATGTTATGCATTGACTGTGGATCCCTCAACTCATTATTCATGTTCGTTTGCCTTTGATTGTTTCTACAGCTGTTATGGGAGCAACAACAACTACAGTCGTAACACAGTACCCTCAGCAGCCTGTCCAGGGAGGTCAGTACCCGCCGTACCAGCCCATGCCACCTCAGGCCGGGTACGGCGGCACACCAGCTTATGGAGGACAACCCATGCCGACGGGACCATATCAGGGCCAGCCATATGTAGCAGGACCACCACCCCCATATCAGGAGGCCGGTAAGATAATACGACCTTGCACAACAGAAAGTCTAGTCTGGGCAATATATACAAAAATTCATGATGATTTTGCTGTAAATGCTGTGAATGTTGAAACTTTTTATTTGGCAATTATGTGTCATTACGTAGTTTTGCAATCCTTCATTGTCTCATGACTCGTGCATCATGAGAATGACAGCGTTAGATGATTCAATTCTTTGAATCTATTCAGAATGTTTCAGTGAATCAATTCACAATGATTCATTTGTGTTATCAATGAAAAATGTTGCATGTGGCACTTTTGATTTATTAAAGTGTTTTGCTATTAATACATTCGTTTTAGATTGTTTTATTATTAACAGATTGTTTAACAAACATTTTACATTTGAGTTCTTGCATTAAATGTTTTTAATCAATTTGCCTACAATGGCTGGTTAAAACAGGAAAAAAGAGTTTTTAAACCATTTCATCAGTTTTTCTACACTAAAGTTTGGGGTTGGTAAGATTTTATATTGTGTTTGAAAGAGGTATCTTACACTGTGTCCAAACTACATGTTATGTGACAAACAATTTGGCTGTCCAAACCAGATGCAACATGACAACACAACGCAACAGAATCAGTCAAATATCACAGCCAATCAAAAGCCTGAGTGGGCGGGCTCTCTCTGGAAGCACACTGCACTCACAAGGAAATGGATAAGTTTATAATCTAATTCATAAATATTAAACCTTTTAAACATTATTAAAGGTACATACTGAGTGACTGATAGCGTCTTTATGGAATACGCTTGTTGGTTCGCATTGAGTTTGCAGTTTTAATGTATATGTTTGCTTTAATTCATTTTCAAGATCTGAGGTAAACTATCTCTTGTTGCTTTCAGTATGGCTACAAATGTCACACGACATGATATTCAAACTCACTAGACACTTGACATTGAATAAAGCACATAATAAGTACCTGAGATTATCACTGTCGTAGTTTGTATGTTGTTGTTCCAGCTGCGATGTTGCAGAAATAGAAACAGTTTCTAAAATAGAAAGTTCATGTGTCGCTTTTGTGGCTGGTTAGGACAAAATCTCCAATTAACATGGAAAAGATACATTTTGTCGTGGCGTGTGTAGTCAGGGCATGGTGTAATGTTCACCAAGGCTGTATTTATTTAATCAAAAATACAGTAAAAATAGTTATATTGTGAAATATTATTACAATTTAAAAGAACTCTTTTTTTTTTTTTTTTGTATTTTAAAATGTACTGTATTCCTGTGATCAAAGCTGAATTTTCAGCCTCAGTGTCACATGATCCTTCAGAAATCATTTTAATATGATGATTTGCTGCCCAAGAAACATTTATTATTATTATTATTATTATTATTATTATTATTATTAATGTTAAAAATAGATTTAATGGAAGTAGGGCCTATTAATTTCTTAAAACCCAAACCCCAAACTTTTGAACGGTAGTATTAAAGATGCCATAGAATGGGAAACTGTATTTACCTTGGCATAGTTGAATAATAAGAGTACTGTACATCAGTGGTTCCCAACCACGATCCTGGAGGCCCCCCAACACTGCATGTTTTCCATGTCTCCTTAATCAAACACACCTGATTCAGATCATCAGCTCATTAGTAGAGACTCCAAGACCTGAAATGGGTGTGTCAGACAAAGGAGAGATGCAAAATGTGCAGAGTTGGAGGGCCTCCAGGAACGTGGTTGGGAACCACTGCTGTACATGGAAATGACATACCGTGAGCCTCAAACACCAATGTTTCCTCCCTCTTATGTAAATCTCGTGCATGAAAAAGACCACTGAAAAATAGGTGAATCGGAACATAACACTGTGACGTAAGAGTAGGGATCACTAATAGTTACGCCCCCAACATTTCCCTATACCCGCCCATGTTCTATGCCAGCCGGACCTGCACAGCCGAATCATCAGAAGTTCTGCAGGTATTGTGAAGAAACAAGTGAGGACAATAGCGAAAATGGCAGATCATGGAAATAAATGTTATGTTCCAG
>JAFVLL020020273.1:0-17076 GCA_021397915.2 Tor tambroides | reverse complement strand
AGCTTTCCATTGATGTATGGTTTGTTAGGATCAGACAATATTTGGCTGAGATACAACTATTTGAAAATCTGGAATCTGAGGGTGCAAAAAAAAAATCAAAATATTGAGAAAATAGCTTTTAAAGCAGTCCAAATGAAGTTCTTAGCAATTCATACTACTAATCAAAAATTAAGTTTTGATATATTTACAGTAAGAAATTTACTAAATATCTTCATGGAACATGATCTTTACTTAATGTCCTAATGATTTTTGGCATAAAAAAAAAAATCAATAATTTTGACCCATGCAATGTATTTTTGGCTATTGCTACAAATATACCCCAGCGACTTAATACTGTTTTGTGGTCCAGGGTCACAAATGGTTAATGTGGCCCTGTCTGTGAGATTGGGTTAAAATAAACTACACCACAGTCACATTACTTAAACGTTACAACCACTAGACTTCTGAAAATATTCAATCTTTATTTAGAATGTACAAGTTAGAAAACATGAATTTGATGATGTTTAATGTACCCGACAACCTCTGTAGTCTCATTTAGTCACTTTTTAGCAACTACACTTTTTCAAGACATGTAAGAGCTCCAACATTTGGGTATTATTGATGTATGTTATGTTGTAGAATACAATGTGAAAATATCTTGAGCTTGTGTTTACCACAGACATTATTTCAGGCATTTAACCAAAACCCCATTCAAAAAACCAATTGACTTTGGGACTATGGAACCAGAAGTTCAATGCTAACTTGAACTAAATTATTAAATGCTAACTTGTTTCCAGGTTTTAGGACTAGTTCTTGCAGCACATTGATCTTTAACTACAACAGATGGAGGGAAAACGAAATCAAAGTTATGTCTAAGACATCACTTTATTGTCCATTGATTGTCTTTTATTATTTGGTTTGAAGCCATCTGGTGCAATATAATGTTATTTGTCTTTCCAAAGAATCCTATCAAACTAAGCAGCTGAGATCTGCCAATGCAAATGCAGAGCAACATTATCTTAATCCTGTTTCATGCCCAATTATCCTTGTTTGCAACTGAAAAGGAAACTATTTGTTCGTCATTCGCACCTTTTGTTAGAACAGGCGTTTGTGTGGATTCACATTAGCTGGAGTTCATTGCTCACAGCCTTTCCAAGGCTCTCTGCTGAGCTCAGATCTGTTTTGTTTGCGGCAGGCCTGTGGTTGGCTGCCTTCTTCATTCCCTGTAGGAAGCCAGTGAAGCGCTGGGTTTTTGACGGTCATTATATATCACTGTCTGGTAGGTCCGGGATTGGGCCAAAGGAGTATTTTGTTCCAGTGATCAGAGAGATTCAGCACTCAGTGCTAATATGACAGCTTTCACAAGTCATTTCCTTTTTTCATCCAGTATGGAGCCAAACAATGACCCCAAAAGACACTTAAAGGAAGAGTTCACCCAAAAATGAAATTTTCATTCTCATGTCGTTCCAAACCTGTATATCTCAGTGTTTTTTGTCCCTACAATGAAATCAATGGGGTCCAGTGTTTAGTGTTTGGAACCCCATTGACTTTCATTGTATGGACAAAACAATCAAAATACCTGTTGTGTTGACAGTGAGATATTTACACATCTAAATAGATTGCATATTTCAAAAATATCTTTTTGGCTGTATAGGAACATTTCCCGCTCTGAAGATGGATATTGCTTGACACCACAGAATGTGTGATCAGCAAAGCTTTTTACCAGTGATTTGAACGGAAAGTGTCCAGAATGCCAACATGCTTAAAAATCATCCCCATTCTCCTCAAAGACACAGAGAATTCCCTGTGAGACCATTTTATCCATCACAAAAAAAGGTCATTTTGAATTTTATGTCCCTATAAAAGCCTCATTGTAGACTGATTGATTGAATTCTTGATGTCTTGGTATAAAGGAGTGTGCAGTGCATTGCTTCCTTGCTGTTAGTGAGCAACAGGAAGAATCCCTTTGGTTTGTAACTCGATGTAGATCCATTTCAAGTTCAAGTTTCAGAGATATATGCATAATAAAAATCCTTCTCTCTACTGCAGCTCTCAAATCTCATTGTTCTTGCGTACGTTTATGTCATGCTATGTTTGCCGTCCATGAACATGTTAAATGTCTAATATACTGCTGGCTCATTGGAAAAATGAAAAACTCCAAAAATGTCCCTATAGATACATTAACTTTACTGCAGCTTTCAGCTAAAATGAACACTAGTGGCAGTAAAACACCAACAACTTTTATTTCTTTTCGCACAAATTATGATTACAGGAGCAGATAGTTTATTAAAGACTTTTCACTTTCTTGCAGAGTATTTTGTTATGACCTCAAAACACTTTTAGCATAACGTATGACTCGTAGACTAAAACATTTTAATGTTTGCATCACGTATGTTTGGCTTTTCTGACATAGTAAACTTGCTCGGTAGCGCACCCAGTACAGTATTTCAGTTACAATGTCAAACGCTTGGGAATGAATCCTGTGAAACACGAGCCACAATAAAAGAGTTCAAAGACTTTTAGAAGCAAGCTAAAATGGCATGGTTGCTCCAGCTAATGCAGTTTTAGCTCATGTCTGCGTTTGTTTACACTTGGTTAGGTTTATTGTCTGTATGACATTATTTTTAAACATAATTCACACTTTTAGCGCCACTCTGGACATTTTACTTTGAAAAATGTCACGTACCATGCAGCAACGTAGATGTCCTAGATGTCAACGCTGGTGGAACATGTTTTTAAAAAGAAGGTTTGAGTGCATGCAAATGTGAATGAGATTTGAGAGCTTTCTCAAGATGTAAATGTAAATATAAATACTTAACTTGAAGGCTTTTTTAATTTCATGTGTGGCATCAAAAGACTTGGAACCTTTAAAAAAACTGGAGATCACACATCATATAGACAAATTTTCTGGTGCTTGGCATAATTTTTAGAGCTCAACAGCCCCAGTTCTCATTTATGCCCATTCCAGTGAAAAGAACAGCATGAGCATTCTTCTAAACGTCTCCTTTTGTGTTCCATTAAAGAAAATAGTTGGACAGGTTTAAAATGATATAAGGATGAGAAATGATGACATAATTCTGATTTTGGGGTGAACTAACTTGTATTCAATTTTTTTCTTACCTCAGAAATTGTTTAATTTGTTGCGAGCGAATTTATTGCAAATAGAAGTGAAATCGAAAGTATTTTCCTGTTTGTTTGTTACTTTGATTTATTACTCTTGTAAGTTACTCTTCCACTATTCATTTGTCTCCTCACAGGCGCCTGGAGCGATTGTGGCTGCACAGAGGTGTTGCCAGTGGTTTATTTTTCCCAGTTATTGCCAAGGGCCTCGTCTCTGTTCTCTGGACTGCTGACCCCACAGGATCCATACAGGCTTGTAGTCTACAAGACACTTTGTGATGTACAGATACCCTGAACCACTGCTATGGAGCCATACTTTCTATCTTGTCATCAAGTGTGTTGAAGGAAGGTGTGGGTTTCCTTAATGAATGATGCTCATTTACTCAAAAATATATAAAAAATTTAATTTACACATTTTCTATTTTAGCATCACTGAGATATTATTATAGTTTTTATTAATTATTTTTATATTTTCCATTTTAATTGTAATTTTAGTTACTAAGTTTTAGTCATTTTGTTGTTTGTTGTTTTTGTATTTTAATTTCTTTTTCATTTTTTATTATTTATTTATTTATTTATTTTTATTTTTTTGGTGTTGGTTATTTTAATACATCAACTTAAACTAAATGTAAGAAATGTTGATAAACGTTTTTTTTTTTTTCAGTTAACAATTATTTTATTTCAAATAACAAACCTGTTTATTTTTCTTGTATTATTCTAATGACCTTAAAATATTCAAGGTGTAGGGAAATTGAAATTTAGATTGACATTATTAAATTGAAAAAAAAAGAACAACTACTACTACTACTACTGTTAATAAGTATTTAATAATTAGATTTTTATGTGTATATTTTTATGTCAGTGTTGTTTTTATTAATTACAGTTTTACATTTAGTTATTTCAGTACATCAAGTAAAACTAAATAAGAATGAGACATGTTTTCTTGGCAACTAGAGGAAATAAAATGAGTTTAGTTTTTTAATATTCTATTTTTTATTTCAGTCAGAAGAGTTTTAAAAAAAAAAAGTGTTTTACTTATGGTTTTAATTTTAGTATCTACCTGTGTAAGCAAAGTGTTATTACTTTTTACATGGTTACACCACATGACATTGTTACAGTCATTAAATTGAAACTTTTCTTGAAAATGGCATAGAACTTGCCACATCAACTAGATTTTCAAACCTAAATACAGTACTTATTAGTTTGATTTTGGTCTTTATTTTTATATTTTCCATATTCATTTCAATGTTAATTTTTTTTGTGTGCATTTTTTCTTATTTTTTTAATTAGTTTTAATATGTTTATATAGCTTTTATTCGTGTTTAATTTCTAGAAATGTTCAAGTTCTATAAATGTTTTCTTGGAAACTAGCTTGTTTTCTTGGAATCAGAAACATGTATTATTTATTTCAGATAATACAATTATGGTTTTAGTTTTAGTTAACTCCCTGTATTCAAGGTGTAAAGAGAGTGTTATTACTTTTTACTCGATGGTTGCACCGCATGACATTTTTAGAGTCATTAAAGGGACAGTTCATCCAAATGAAAATGAAAATCCTGCCAACATTTACTTACCCTCATGTTGTTCCAAACCTGTATGAGTTTCTTTCTTGTGTTGAACACAAAAGAAGATATTTTGAAGAATGTTGATAACCAAACAGTTGACCGTAGCCATTGACTCCCATAGTATTATTTTCCATACTATGGAAGTCAACTATTTGGTTACCAACATTCTTAAAAATATCTTCTTTTGAAAAAAGAAACTCATAGAGATTTTGAAAAAAGAAACTCATAGAGATTTGGAACAAATTTAGGGTGAGTAAATGATGACAGAATTTTCATTTTTGGGTGAACTATAACTTTAAATGTAATATTTTCCTGAAAATAGTATAAAAGTAGTATGAAACTAACTTCAATACAGAAAGTAAGAACTTGTGTGTGTTTTAAACTACATTTTCAAAGGTTTGTTCTTCATCGTGGGCACTAGCTCCTAAATGTCATTGACCCATATCACAATTCGATATGTACTGTTCTCAGGCCTCCAGACTGCAGATTTTTGGCCGCATCTCTCCATCTCTGGCGCTCGCGATTGCTGGCCCGGCCCGAGTGACCTTGCGAAAGGTGCTGGCACCTCAGAGACCCCAGCTGTCAGTGTTGGCTCCTGCATTGTCCAGGCCTCCATGCCCTTTAAAATGACTCCGGCACGCAAACCTTTGAAAGCAACGGGCCTCGCTGTGAGAGCTCGGGAGAAAATGAGGGCCAGTTATCACCCTGTGCTGACATAAGGCCGCTTATGCTCTTTTTTATGGTTGATGGATCCAGTTTTAAAGATAAAATCACTGTGGTGCTGGAAAAATCCACAGTTCAGTCTTTTATATTAGCTTAGCCATGTTCAATGACACTGTTAGAGAATACAACACTGTTACTGCTTCCAAAGTTTCGGTCTATTCTCTCGCAAACTTTTGGAAACAGTTTTGGAGTCAGTTTGTGCCTCAACTTTGAACATCTCAGCTTTGTTTTGGTGGCCCTGCATGGTATGTTTGGAATATTAAGGCAAAAAATGTGCTGACATGTCCACAAGAAAAGTGACTGGCTTGAATCTGCAGTGTATATGTACACTGAGCAAAATTATAAACGCAACACTTTTGTTTTTGAACCCATTTTTCATGAGCTGAACTCACAAATCTAAGACTTTTTCTATGTACACAAAAGGCCTATTTCTCTAAAATATTGTTCACAAATCTGTCTAAATCTGTGTTAGTGAGCACTTCTCCTTTGCCGAGATAATCCATCCACCTCACAGGTGTGGCATATAATATACGGCCCCATGTTGCAAGGATCTGTACACAATTCCTGGAAGCTGAAAACATCCCAGTTCTTGCATGGCCAGCATACTCACCGGACATGTCACCCATTGAGCATGTTTGGGATGCTCTGGATCGGCGTATACGACAGCGTGGACCAACATTCCACAGGCCACAATCAACAACCTGATCAACTCTATGCGAAGGAGATGTGTTGCACTGCATGAGGCAAATGGTGGTCACACCAGATACTGACTGGTTTTCTGACCCCCCCGGACCCCCCCAATACAGTAAAACTGCACATTTTAGAGTGGCCTTTTATTGTGGCCAGCCTAAGGCACACCTGTGCAATAATCATGCTGTCTAATCAGCATCTTGACATGCCACACCTGTGAGGTGGATGGATTATCTCAACAAAGGAGAAGTGCTCACTAACACAGATTTAGACAGATTTGTGAACAAAATTTGAGAGAAATAGACCTTTTGTGTACATAGAAAAAGTCTTAGATCTTTGAGTTCAGCTCATGAAAAATGGGGGCAAAAACAAAAGTGTTGAGTTTATAATTTTGTTCGGTGTATATACCACTTATGATAATTCAAAATTTTCTCTAATGAGGTCTACGAAGTGGTAAGAAATAGAAAGTGTGAAATTATGTGAAAATATGAATATATAACTGTAATCAATTAATTTTCACTTTAAAAAATAAAATAAATATAAAAATAAAAATAAAATAAAATAAAACACTAATAATAATAACAAAAAAAAGAAACTAAATTTATATTTAAAGATGACATGATGAAGGTAAATACATGATCAATTGCCTTTATTTTTCTGTAATTTTTAGTAAGGAACTTACTAAAAAACAAAAATTACTACTCAATAATTCAAATTACAAATTTCAAAAATCACACACACACAATTTATATATATATATATATATATATATATATATATATATATTACACACACATTTTATATATATATAACAAAATTATATGTGTGTATTATTTAGAATTTTTTAGAATTAATTTTATTTACATTTATTTTATATAAATCACTACAAAGAGAAAACACCAATATTTACCTATTTTCCATTGATTGCTACTGTATTTTAGGGTGTTTAGGAATGAAAACTGCCACCTCTCCAGTTCTTTCTCCTCCTTCAATGTGCAAAAATTCAAGCCATCAGACCCGAAAACCTCATTATTTTGTTTATGGGGAGCTTGGTTTTGAAAATAAAAAAAAACACTGCAAACACACTTCCTCTGCAGCTGTGTTTGCTACACAACTTTCAGGATTCAAGTCATCAGATTTTGATGAAACAGTAGCAGTACAGCTTGCTGTAACTAATATTGGAAGCAGGATTTCGTTTATTTCATGTAACTTCCAAAGCAAATAACATGCTTTTAAAGACTGACTACAAATCCAAACACAATCACGAGTTTCGAGTTACTAGGATTCATTTATGATTGTTTTTGTTATTAATTTACAACTACTTTATCCAAGACACACACAATCACTATAAATACTTTTGTACAGTAACAAATTTACATTTTCCTTTCCTGTTAAAGTGCTTGACTTTGGATTAACACCATAGCAGAGTTCATTCATAATTGCCTACTTCATTGTTCCTTCATTACTGTAGAACAAAGGTGAAAAACAGAGCTTTGCATGCTTGTTATTGTCTCGTTTGGCTTTTCGTTTTTCATGCACTGCGTGATTGAGCCAGTGCGGTAGCAGTGCATTTCTCAGCACACGCCTCATTACATCCACTTAGAGCAAACGCAAGCGGATTTCTCTCTCAGACCACTTATTTATCTCTGACGCATGGCTGAGTCTCATCCTCAGGCCTGAGCAATGAAAGCTGGTCTAGAAGTCTGCAGCTCTGTTTGGAGTGAAGAACGCAAAGGGAAAATCCATGTAGGAGTTGAATTTAGTCTGGCTCAGATGTTGTTCTTTCAGACCTCAGGAGAAAAACTGACAGGAATATGACTGATCTGAGCACAGTTTGAGACATTGGCAAGACACATGAGATTATGGGTTGTTTTCAGTGATTTTATGTCATTACTGTCAAGGGCAAACAACTGAGACGCTAAGGAGTTCTTTTCTATAGGTGATGTTCTTGAGAAAGACATTTCAAACTGTTTTGAAAAGCAATTTTCTAGAGCTGCCAATTTAACATGGTGATTTAGTTAGTTTTTTATCAGTTATTTAATGTAATTATTTTACATTTTTACTACTCAGTTGTTTAATATTAATATAATTATAAGTATATAATATTAATTATAAAGAATTACACAAAATGAATGCAATTAATCTTGGTGTCCACCTTTGTCATCTTTAATTTAAATATATTTTTTATTAAATTCTGTTTATTTGTTTTATTTAACAAATTAAAATGAAATAAAATAAATTATCCATTTAATTGAAATTTAATTATTTATTTTTTATAATTTATTATTTTAATTATATATATATATATATATATATATATATATATATATAATTTTCCTTTATTTAATATGAATCAGTTATTTATAAAGTTCCTTCCTTATATACACCTTCATGTCATCTTTTAATTCAATCTTAATTTAATTTACTCCTTTTAATTAAATTTATTAATCAGTTTTATGTATTTTATTTAATAAATCTAAATTAACTTTATTTATTTATTGGAAAGATAATATAAATTATATTATATTATTTAAAATTTTAATATTTGGATATTTTATTAAAATAACATTTTAAAAATGTATTTTAATTTTAATATTTAATAATAAATAATATAAGTTAATTATAAAGAATTTCATAAAAATGAAATTGATTATGCCATTATCTTCACGTCATCTTTTAATTTAATTTAAATTAGTTAATTTTATTTATTTTATTTAACATTTACTAATAATCAAAAAGAAAATATAAAATTAATGTATTAAATTAATTTGAATAATAATAACAATAATAATAATAATAATAATTCAAAATAATTATTTTTTATTTTCATTTAATATTTATGTTGATGTAGAAAGAATTACATAAAAAAAATGAATGCAATTAATCGAGACCTATACATAAGTTGATGGTAAGAATATTTAAAATTTAGGTAATTTAATGTTTTATTATTAATTTTTATTTAATTAACTACATTTAATACTTTAATTGGTGTAATTAAATGTATTATATTTTAATGAAATGGTACTTAATTTAATAATTTGAATTCATTTGATGTAAATATTTAAACAACTGTGACAGCCCTAATAAACACTACATTCATCACCCCTGATGGTCCCAGACTCGGTGTGGACTCAGCATGGAGTCTAGTTAACGGATATTTTGCCGCCAAAGCGTAGCCATGTGCAGTAATCTCTCTGAACTGCTGTTCATATCTCGTTTCTTCATTCATATTTTAGCAGCTTCTTACAGTGTGATGTTCTCCACGGCTAATGTTCAGAATCACCATCTCTCCTGTTCCATTTGGTTGCTATGGAGATCAGTAGTACTTTGATGTTTAAGTAATGCTATTATATTCAATATAGATTAATGCTATTATAATCAGCCAACATACTGTCTATTTTTGGACGCTATTATCACATAAAATACTTTTTTGAACTGATGAAAGAATCCCAGATTCGACTATTTAATTTTAATGGTTCGTCATTACAATCACTGAAGTGAAAAAAACGCTTGCCAGAATTTGGAAGCAATTTAGGTTGAGTTTCGCTTCATTACCATGCCAGACTTTGACAATTATGAATATTTTTGAAGTTGTTAAAAATAGTCACACACTTTTCATTCTTCTGTGCAATTTCAAAAGGTGAAATTTCGAAGACCGTCCTGGCCAATCTTTTCCATATAATGAAAGTGAATGGAGATGGCGCTGTCAAGCTCCAAATTGACCAAAAGATGTAGACACTTTTTTAAAAAAAAAATCATTATCTCAGTCTGCAAAGCCAAGAAACATCAATTTCAGTCTGAACATTTTTTCTTCACGGAGAATTAATCTTGAGAATGGAAATATCTCCACTCTATCTCCAAGATAAGAAATCTTATTGGAGAAAGTGGACTTGCTTCGATAACGCTCGGTTTGCCCTCCGTTGGCCAGTTGCCCGCTGGGCATAATGGCCGCCTGCGTGCGCCGTGAAGCTTTCGGCAGATACTGTCTTTTTCATCTGAAACCAGTTATTTTTAGTTAGAGTACTCGAGAGCTAAGAATGGTTTTATAAAAGCTGTAAGCCAGCTGCTTTGGGTAATAACTGATGGACTTTGTAATGCATTTAGCTCGTTCTGTTATCAAAAAGCATTATTTTAAGTAGACATCTGTAGGTCAGATTACATGGGTGACCTTCTGGCAAGCACCATGGACTAAGTAAAACCCCTTATTGCAAGAATATCTTCAATGGATTGAATGCATAAGTGACCCATTGACTCAATCCTTGTGGGTCTAAAGGTGTAATTGTATTTAAGGTGACTTTCACAATACCATGTTATGACCTCAAACACTTTTGCCATAGTATGTGATTTGTAAACGAACACATTTTGATGTTTGCATCACTCATCACCTTCATATGTATGGCTTTTTTAATGTAGTAAACTTGCTCAGTAGCGCACCCGGTACAGCATTGCATTTGAAATAAGGAGCACTTGGGTTTTGAATCCCATGAAATATTGAGTTATTAAACTCTACTAAAGAGCTCAAAGACTTGTAGAAGCAAGCTAAAATGGCATTGATGCTTCCACAAATACAGAAATGCAGGAAAAGTTCCCAATCATGTGGATTCCAGCTGAAATAACTGGATTTCGCCTGTGAGCAATTGTAAATGTTACTGCACCTTTAGACCCGCAAAGACTGAGTCAGTGGGTGAATTATGTATTTAATCCAGTGATGATGTTCATGCCACAAGGGGTTTTACTCAGTCCATGGGTTAACTATTATTAGAAAATGACATATAACCCATGTAACCTTCAACAACTTTCGGATCTGCTTCATGGTTCACTGAAATCAGTGATTCTCAACTGATGTGTTGTGACTTTAAAGTATACTGCAGGTCTGTTTTGATAGGCTTTTGTATAGAAAGAGTAAAAAAAATGGATATTGATTGAACATGCAGTATACTAAAAAGACCATTTAACATACGCAACAGTCTACAGTTCTGCAAAACCTAAAATGTATAACTCTGGGTACATTTTGCTGCACTTTTCAGCTGAAATGAACACTAGAGGCAATAAAACACCAACAACTTCCTTTATTCACAAATTATGATTACAGGAGCAGATTATTTGTGAATGAAGACTTATTTTGGTCCGTTTCCTTGCACAATACTGTTACGACCTCAAAACACTTTTACCATAGTACATGACACATTTTGGTGTTCGAAACACATAACCAGCTCCATATGTATGGCTTTTTTTAATGTAGTAAACTTGCTCAATAGCGCACCTGGTACAGCATTACATTTGTGATAAGGAGCTCTCGGGTATTGAATCCCATGAAATACGAGTTATGATACTCTACCAAAGAGCTTAGTAGCAAGCTAAAATGGCATGGATGCTTTCGTGAATACAGAAATGCAGGAAAAGTCATGTTTTCCAGTGAACCTAAATTGTTGTGCTCCTATTGGTTCTTCCTTTTTGTGTGCAACAGGCAAAATTCTCAGTCATGTGGATTCCAACTGAAATGCCTGGATTTCGCTAATGATTATTTAATCCAGTTGAAGATATTTTTGCCTCAAGAGGTTTTACTCAGTCCATTGGTTAACTATGTTTTAAAAATGACATATAACCCATATAACATTCAGCAACAGAGATCTACTTAATGATTCATGAAATCAGTGGTTCTCAACTGATGCGTTGTGACTTTAAAATGGAATGCAGGTCTGTTTTGATAGGCTTTTGTATAGAAGGGGTAAAAACAATGCTAAATGCAAACAATAACATGCAATTAACCATATAATTGTGCACAGTTAGAATACAAAATAAATAGGTTTATCCTTTTAAGGTCACTTAAAACCATATTGATTGAACATGCATTATGCTAAAAAGACCATTGAAAATACGTGATTCAGCCTACATCTCTGCAAAATCTAAAATATATTGCTCCAGATACTGCACTTTTCAGTAATACACCAACAACCTTTGTTCCTTTTCTCACAAATTATGATTACGGGGCAGACTATTGATGGATAAATAATTATTTTGGTACTTTTCCTTGCACAATACAATGTTATGACCCCAACACTTTTACCATAGTACCTCATTTGTAAACAAACACATTTTGATGTTTGAAACACATACCAACTCCACATGCATGGCTTTTTAATGTAGTAAACTTGCTCAGTAGCACATCCGGTACAACGCTCCATTTGCGATATGGAGCATTCAGGTACAAATCCTATGAAACATAAGCCATGACAATCCACAAAAGAGATCAAAAACTTGTAGAAGCAAGATAAAATGGTATGGATGCTTCAGCAAATGCAGAAATGAAAGAAGAGTCATGTATTTCCAATGAGCCCAGGCTGAATATTTAATTTGCATACATTTAGACAAGCCAGTACCAACAATGTAAATTGCAGTGATTCAACTGGTTCTTCCACTTTTTTCTGTGTGCAACAAACACTTGTTGGGTGTAAAATCTGAGTCTGGAGGCAAAACCACTGAGCAGTGTAATAGTAGCTGAGTGATCACGTTCCCTCTGTGAGTTTTGAACTTTCGTCTTACATAACACCCGCATTTGAGACCTTCTCAGCTGTCGTGTTCTTAACCCTAAAGAAGAATTTAGTGGGCTGGGATAAAAGCAGTTTTAGCCAGTTGAGTTAAATCCCCAGTGACAATAGCAGTGCCAATCTCAGCCCTCGGCTGCAGAGATAAGTCCCATCTTCCACAAAAGGACTCCGTTCCCATCTCAGTATTAGGCACCTTGTCTTTCCTCGGACACACACTTGATTGACCATCCTTCTTCGAGGGCTTTATTTCAAAGGAGGTTGGTGGGTTTGTGCTGCAGCTCTGAAGCGTGTAATAAGAGATGGAGAAATTCAATGGTTCGATACTTTCTCTGCTGGTCTCATTCCTGTGTTGTTTTTTTTTTTTTTGGTTTTGTTTTCAATCTGGATTGGAGGGACAAAACCCAGATGTAATAGATTATTAAATAACCCCAAAATTCCTTGATTTTGTTGGCCTACTTCTAAGGTCAGAGAAACACTTTATGTAAGTATGCACTTAATGTAAGTACTGCTGCTTGGCACTGCAGTCTTGTTTGTTAAAATTGGAAATTTATTTTCTTGCCCCTTGAAATACAGATTTTAGGGTCTGAATTATGATAAATTAAAACTTGAAATTGTGACAGAAATGTACTTCTTAGATCTTCTGCATTCACAACCAAAATGCATCAAAAAAAAAAAAAAACATTTTAGTAGTTTAATTGGTTGATTTATCGGTGTCCTCGCTTTAATGTCTGCACCAAAAAGAGATTGGTTTCCTCAAACACTTGCTTCTTTCAGAGCCATTAGATGTTCTGTTTGTTGGATGTGTATGGCAGTGGTGTGTGTGATGGGTTTGGCTAAAGACCTGAAAGCAAGCGTTGGGTCATTAGTGCGTTTTATGTCTTCAAAGTGCAACATCCTGATATCCGCTCGTTGAGGAGCTTTAAACGAGCTCGTCAAACCTGGTCAGTAACGGACAGGCTGTGCTTTTGATGTACTGGTGCTCGTTAAAAATTAAGAAAACAATAGTGCATTAGACTGTAAAGTAGGCTGGGAAAATGGACATACAGTATAAATTTGAAATTGAGTCAAACAGATTGACTGAAATAAAATAGAACTTTGGGGGAATGTGATATCAAATGTACATTGATTACCAATAATAAAAATATTCACATGAAAACAAGTTGTAGATTAATTTAGAAAAAGAAAATAAAAATAATAATATTCCTTTTTTCTAAATTAAAATAATAATAATAATAATAATTAAAATTAAACTCAGAAAGAAAGTTAAACTCAGCATTTGTGGTATAATGTTAATTACCATTAAAATTTTCACTTTCACACTTTCCCTCTATTTTTCTTAAATCTGGGTAACAGTGCAGGCACTTGCAATGGAAGCATCATATTCATAAAAAATGCCTAAGAATTCAAGTTTGAACGATTTAAAACTGATGTTAAAATATATTTGCAAACAAAGATGTACAGTGCTTTTCTATATTTTCAATAGTTAAATAATGTTAAATAATATTAAATTCAATTCAATTAATAAATAATTAAATAGTAATTCTAAATATTTAGTTCTTCTTTGTTTCTGTGTACCCCTGACATATTTAATTGTATGGTGTCATGTTTGTACAATATGCTTGGTTCCCACAAACAAACAGACAGACAGACAAATAAGCAAACAAACAAACCAACCTTGGGGCCAATTTGTTAATGTTAAAATGCTCACCTTTCCAATATTATAGCCACAATTCTTGAAAAATATGCATTTTAACATTATTTTAGTATGAAAAATAATCAATAACCTTTTTCTGTTTAAAGCTCTATCAAATTTTACAACTTTCTTGCCATAATAATTGCAAAAATGACCGTAAAAAGGACAAAGAAGCTTAAAAGTAACATAATAGTTAATGTAAGTGCATTTGTAAAATCATAAGCTTTAAATGTCTGGTTTTAAAGGCTCCAAAATTTGGCCCTATTCACTTCAGCTGAAAGTGAGTCACTGTAACCTTGATTTTCCCTTTTTAGGTCAGTTTGACCCACACTCAATTGTCAGGCTGCTTGGAATATTGGATAAACTATTTATTTCTTCTTGAAATGTTGTGAATGTTTCTCATGAATGTGCATGCAAAGTTGGGTGATATTGACCCTCTATTGGTCTTCTAAATCATCCAAGAAAAAGTCACTGTTTCGTTATCTAGTTGAGTTTCACAGTCAAAAATTTGTCAAAAGATGTTTTTGGTTGTTCGTTTTTTGGATCTCAGGTGCTAGACTGTTGCAGCTCTAAAACGTCATTGTGAAAATCCTCTTTTGGAACCTTTATTTTTAAGAGTGTAGAAGATCAATTTTTGGTTCCCCAAAGAACCTATCAGTGAACAGCTCTTAAAATATCCATTTTTTTTCTATGTTAAGAAAATGTTAATAATCTAAGGAACCCTTTTCCACTATAAAGAACCTTTTGTGCAATGGAAAGATCCCAGAGATGTTAAAAGTCCTTCACCAAACTGCCAAGAAAGTGTATATGAAGATGTAAAAATGTATTCCATAGAAATTACCCTTCTAACTTGTACTTGTCGAATAGTTTTATCTGATATTGCACCTGATAAATTTACCTATTATTCTCAATGACACGCCATCAATAATTTTCCAGTGCATTCCCTAAAACCATAGGAAAGTCTTTGTGTTTGAAATTGAAATCCAGAATGCAGAACGTGGCCTCCATAGATCAATACACTATAATATGAACAACAGATTCAGACAAGGATCCTTCTTCATTATTAATGCAACTGTACATCCCATGTTTATAAAGATGAAACGTACATCTCTAATACGAAGTGTTCTCTCTGTGGCGAAGATTTGTTATGCCTGACTGTAAACATGTCAATACCATGGGGTTAATGGACTCCAAACTGCCACTTCAGCCAAAGCGTATTTGTTTGTTCACAGATTGACTGTCCCCTCGAATTTACGACCGGCACACGACCATAAATCTTCGCAAATACACAGAAATGTTTTCAAATAGTTTAGTCATATTTTCTTCTGTCTGCTCGGCCTCCATAACCTCTTGATCCATCATGAAAAAAATGAGGAATCTCAGTCTCTTTTCCCCTCATTTTTCATGATGATCAATGACTCCATCATAAAAGGCTGTTAAGAGATTCTGTGGGTCTCCATCACGCCTCACAGGCTTCTGATGCGTCTCCGGCTTGTTTTGATGGTCTCTATAAAACTCACATTAGTTAAAACCCAGTGGTGGAGAATTCACTAAACTAAAAAAGTTAGCACATGGTCTATTAGCGCTAAAACCCGACTTATATTAAGCCATCATCCAATTTAACCAAAAATATGGTGTAAATGAGTCCAATTTGGACTCTTGTGAAAATAAGTGTGCTTAATTTTAGTGAATGTGCACTTAAAATCTTAAAGAGCAGGTAATATGGTTTTTTAAAGTGTCTTAATATTGTGTTGGAGTCACCTACAACAGGTTTAAATGCATCTAAGGCCAGAAAACATCGTAATTTTCTCAGAATATACATTTATTCATAGAATCAGTTGTCAATGATTTCGAATCAGCTTTGAGCATAATGTCTGTAAACCCCTCCCATCTATAAGCCTACTCTGCTTTGATTGGTCAGCTGGCCAAGCCTTTTGTGATTAGCACAGAGAGGAGTACTTGAGCAAGTTAGCGAGCGCTACTATCTGTGTTGCCAAGTCCGCTGTTGTTTTTGATGTCCGCGGGTTGAAGCGACCCCAGTAACGTCATATTTAGCCCAAGGAATGTGAATTTACCAGGGGAACCCCTCCAAAAAAATGCATATTTTATACCCCAGTTCGTAGCAGTGAATGAAGAGGTATCATATCGATCACAAGTGTAGTATGGAGTACCTCAAGGCTTAATACTAGGGCTGTTACTTTTCACGCTTTACATGTTACCCTTGGGAGATATTATCAGGAGACATGGTTAGCTTTCACTGTTAAGCTGATGATACTCAACTCTATATTTCTTCGCGACCCGGTGAAACGCACCAAATTGAGAAACTAACGGAATGCATAGTCGATATAAAAAACTGGATGAGTAATTTCTTACTGGTAAATTCTGAAAAAACAGAGGTGTTAATTATCGGACCTAAAAATCCCACATGTAATAACCTAGAACACTATCTAACACTTGACGGCTGCACTGTCAATTCTTCTTCATCAGTTAGGAACCTTGGTGTGCTGTTTGATAGCAATCTTTCATTTGAAAGCCATGTTTCTAGCATCTGTAAAACTGCATTTTTCCATCTCAAAAATATATCTAAATTGTGACCTATGCTCTCAACGTCAAATGCAGAAATGCTAAGTCATGCGTTTATGACCTCAAGGTTAGACTATTGCAATGCTTTATTGGGTGGTTGTTCTGCACGCTTGATCAACAAACTACAGTTGGTCCAAAATGCAGCAGCTAGAGTCCTTACTAGAACCAGGAAGTA
>JAFVLL020020272.1:0-26458 GCA_021397915.2 Tor tambroides | reverse complement strand
TGTCCACAAAATATGCAGAAGATTTCACAATGAACAGAGAAGAGACATTAATGACAACAGAGACTCTTGAAACTGAATGTACAACAGAAATTGAGCTACAAACACCAGAAGATAAAACACCAGTGATGACAACAGCTACCACATATGAAGAAAAACAGTCAGAGCCTGCTGATTTCATTTCAGAAAATACTGAGTCAAAAGGTACAAATGAACCACTTACACCAACCACTTCCATAAAATATGCAGAAGATTTCATTTCAATCAGACAAGAGACATTAATGACAACAGAGGCTCTTGAAACTGAATGTACAACAGAAATTGAGCTACAAACACCAGAAGATAAAACACCAGTGATGACAACAGCTAAAACATATGAAGAAAGACAGTCAAAAGCTGTTGATTTCATTTCAGAAAACATTGAGTCAAAAGGTACAATTGAACCAGCAACACCAACCATGTCCACAAAATATGCAGAAGATTTTACAGCGACCAGACAAGAGACATTAATGACAACAGAGACTCTTGAAACTGAATGTACAACAGAAATCAACTTATCAACACCAGGAGACAAAACACCAGTGGAGAGAACAGATACCACACTTGAAGAAAGACAGTCAGAATATAATGGTTTAATTTCAGAACATCTAACAAAAAGTACAAATGAACTAGTTACACCAACCATGTCCACAAAATATGCAGAAGATTTCACAATGAACAGAGAAGAGACATTAATGACAACAGAGACTCTTGAAACTGAATGTACAACAGAAATTGAGCTACAAACACCAGAAGATAAAACACCTGTGATGACAAGTGCTACCACATATGAAGAAAGACAGTCAGAGCCTGCTGATTTCATTTCAGAAAATATTGGGTCAAAAGGTACAAATGAACCACTTACACCAACCACTTCCAGAGAACAAGACGTCACACTGACAGAACATGAAATTACATTAGTGCTTCCTGATACAGGATGCACAACAGACTCCGGGAGCTCAACAGCAAAAACTGAAGATTTTCTGGAGAAACAATCAATGGAAAAGAAAGAAATGAAGCCAACAATGGCAGTGCCAAGAGTGGAAACTCAATCACCACCAAGCGAAGAAACAGAAGTGTCATGGCATACAGATGAAGATGGTTGCTTTGGACTAATTCATCGCACCAGCTCTGGGTTGAAAAGATGCCAGAAAAAGATGATGAAAATTAATCATTTAAAGTCAGAACACCTTGCAACTGAGGGTATAAATGAATTAGTTACAGCAACCGCATCTAGAAAACATGCAGAAGATTTATTTAGGACTGAAAATGAGAAAAGAATGACAACAGAGAGTCTTGAAACAGAATGTACAACAGAAATTGAGTTACAAACACCAGAAGATAAAACACCTGTGAAGAGAACAGATACCACACTTGAAGAAAGACAGTCGAAATTTGATGGTTTAAGTTCAGAATATCTTGCAACAGAAGGTACTAATGAATTAGTTACATCCACCCCTTTAAGAAGACATGAACATACTGTCATAGTGACTAAACATGAGATAGAAATTACAACAGAACTTCCTGAAAGAGAATGTACAAAAGAAAATGAGATACTGACACCAGAAGATAAAACACCACCAAGCAAAGAAACAGAAGAATCACAGCCTACGGATAAAGATGGTTGCTTTGGACTAATTCATCGCACCATCTCTGGGATGAAGAGATGCCAGGAGAAGATGATAATGAATAAAAATTATGTCACACAAATTACTACATCAAATCCACAAGAGCCTTCAAATGTGAAACATAAGCAAGAGACAACAGAGCTATCTTTCATATTGCAGAATGCACTGCAATCATCAACTCTTAGTAAATATCAGAGTTCTAAACAAATTACCCAAAATAATATAGATGAAGTTAATGCTGAAGATGAAAATAACCACTTCTACTATTTCAATGGCAAGTTAAAAAGAGTTGAAAATCATGCATTGAGGCTCAAGTATGATAACAACACTTACACTAACCAGATCATAGGCCAATCATAGTATTCTTGAAATAAAATTGTAATTACATAAATTATGTAATTGTAATATGGAATTAATGATCAACGACCCACAGCTGGTCGCATTTTCTCTTATGTTACATTTACATAGAGATCAAATCGACGTGTACTGTGTTGGGTTTCCTATCATAGGTGTCACTAAGTATTAAACATTTAATGTTATAATTGTAAAAAAAATAATTCTAAAGTAAGTTTATGGCAGCTTTTTGATGTGTTTCTTGTAACTGAAGCTATGTAGCAACATAATTACATAAATGTAATAATTGTAAATGACAGTACAATTGTTTCTCTTATGTCGTCGATCTAAGATAGATAGATAGATAGATAGAAAAATGAAGGAAAAGTATTAGCAGATGAAGCGTCACAGCTCAGGGGAGTGTTTCTGCTGTAGCCTACTGCTCTGTCACCTGATTGTCCCTACAGTAGGCTAGCTGAATGTTGGACTGTTTTGTTGCTGTCTTGCAAGAGGAGGGCATGACTGACTAAAGGTAAGAAAACGCGCTAGATGTGCTGAGGAGCAGAAGATGGTTTCCAAAGTGTATCAGAGAGTCGTTCAATAAGATGTTGTAGGGAGAAGTTCAAACGAGCGTCGGAGAAACTTTGAAAGAATAACGAGCCACCGGATCAGATCACAGCGCGGTGGTTTTGCTCTTTGTGTGAAACATCTCTCTTTAAACAGAGAATGGGAACAGTTGCCATTATTTGTATGATCTGTTGAAAGAAAATGTATGGACTATTTATTAGTTTACTTCATAAAATCATCTCGAGTCGCCTGTCTAGATGCGAGAATGATTCGATTTCATGCGTGTGTTTTCTTAATAGTCGATGCAGGCATTGCTGTCGAATCTGTTGGTTTAGTGTTTTACCTGCAGTCGTAAACTTTGACAATATCACTTTTAAGTTAACATTAGATTAATATTTTATTATTTTTGTTTTTAATTAACGATTATATGGCTGTAAAAATATGCAAACAATAATTTTCTCTGATGAAAATCCAATTTACTGTTTACTGTTAGGTTATACAACTACAGTATAATTTTAAGAGAATATATTAATATGGGGGAACGGTGCAAGACAATGGGACGTCTCAAGAACGGTACCTTGGTAAACAAAGATCTTAGTCTATAAGTTACACAAATATGCATTTTCTCAATTTTTTCAATTTAAATAAAAATAATAAAAATACTGAGTAAAAAGAGTGCTCTAAGCTACAATTTCACTATCATCGGTTTTTTTTTTTTTTTTTTTTTTTAGATCTTCCTTATTTTGAGTAAACTATATATTGACAGATTTTACCCAAAAGTTTGGACTGTGTTCTCAGAACAAGGATATTCAAATCTTCTGAACAGAACCATGTTTCTTCATTTGTCAGCATATTGCAAGATTACAAGGCAAAGATGGACTGAACTCAATCCAGAAAGGAAGCAATACAATTACAGACACATGGACTGTGAAGATAACTAAGGATTGTGCTATCAGACAATGTGATATCATGTATTAGCAAGAAGGAGCTGGAACAGCTAAAGGACATTCTACTTGCATACTGAGATTGGACAGTGTGGGGTCATTATAATGCTGGTATCACACAATTTTTGACTGAAGAGGTTTTTGTCAAGCTGAGCAGCCTGTCAATAAACACTACAGACTGTCGCAAGTGGCTTAAAATCAATGCTTACAAAGCATGTCCTTAATAGGAATGAGATAAAGGCATGAATGTTTTCATCAACAACAAGGAACAACCAAGTAAAATGCCTGTAAGCCATCATTTACAAAGAGAGACAGATCAATACGGCACACATAACCATTCATTAATGTAAAATCAAAGAAATCGTGAAGATCAGACTCCACAGACTGTTAAAACAAGTTGCTAGACCACAGTCGCTGCTAAAACTAAATCATCAAGCATGTACTGGTGTTCTTCAAACAGATAAAACCCTAGAAGACGATCAGTATGAACCTGACTGCTCATCTTCTGGACCTCATGCTGAAGGCTTCCAACCTCTCTCGCTGGCAGTTCATCCAGGAATTCTCCATTCCTCCTCTGGTGGCCGTGCCCAGACTCCCCAGTGCCCTGCTTCCAGTTTTTGGTCTGCTCTACGTGCTCATCTTTGGGCTTGCAGTGGTGGGAAACGGGGCGGTGCTGGTTCTCTTATGTCGCAGGAAGGCTCTACAGTCTCCAAGCACCTTTTTCATTTGCTCTCTGGCACTTAGTGACCTCTTGATATCCATAGTGTGTGTTCCTGCCACACTGCTGCAGCACTTCTTCACCAACTGGTTGGCAGGTAGGCTTAATTATGTTCACGCTTGACAGAAATTTTACTTTGTTATTTTTATGCGTCATAAGTGTCTATTGGAGACCCAATTGTTCCCAAGGTCTCCTGTTGCATATAACTCAACTTCAACTCTATTATGTGACAGCTTTCAGAAAGAAAAGCTTTAAGGATAATAGTTCATGCATGATCAAAGACACTGATGAATGAAACAGAGCACTTGACCTCCAGTGCATTCATCTCACAATTCAGTGCTCATAGATGGTATACTAGTGTTCAAAAGGTAAAGGTTTTCTGTGCTTTCTACATATTTTTCCCCATCTTTCACAAAACTACAATTCAATAGAAGTTTGTGCCACACTTCAGTAAATTTGCACAGATTAAAAGATGCACTTGTAACATGAATTCATGCCAGTGAATAAATTGTGTGCAAAACTGCACTTAGGCCTGAAACTGGATTTTTGAAGTCTATACATAATAATGCAGTTTCACGAGTTCACCCTTACATCTTATCTGATAGCAAATAGTAAGCATATTTTGGCGTGCTGTCCTGGCGGAGGGCTTCGAGCTCGGAATATGGCCCGAACCCAGAGAACTCCCCCTATCCCTAATATGGGATAAAAATAGATTAGGGGTGAGGAGTTGGGGTGGAGGAGGGATGCCGGAAAACTGTCATTGGACGGAGGTAGGCAGGCTGCATATTTATACGCATTGTGCTCGTTAGGATAGTTAGCTAAACGAGTTGCACCTGTGCCAAATTAGTTGATTATCTGATCGTGCTCCTCCCGAACCTTGTTAATAAAACATCATTTCTTGGACCCGTGTTACTGAATCGAAATGTGAGGGTTTTGTAGCATCCTTGAAGCACAGAAATGAGCACCAAGGTTTTTTAAAAAGACATAAACTGTTTAAAACTGTCTGGCATCTCAAAAGAACACCAGAATTCATTTCTTTTCCATCCGTAAGAATCTTTTTGATGTTAATAATAATAATACACCCCAAAATGAAAGTCCTGTCATCATTTACTCACCCTCATGTTTTCCCAAACCTGTTTGTTTTTCTTTCTGTGAATTATTTTTTTTGATTATATAATGATGTCAAATTGTCCAGTGTTGTTTTGTACCCCATTGTCTTTCATTGTCAGTTGGAATACAGGTTTAAGGGTGAATAAATGATTTTTTTGCATGAACTGTCCCTTTAATTTGAGAAATTTTGTCATCATAACAGACATAACAGAGATGCAGTTCTATTATTGCTAAAAACATTAAAAAATGGGTGCATTTAACATATTACTTATTATCCTGCTATCAAACATTTCAGTGGACCTGTACATAAGTTTTGTTTGGCCTTGGTTGTTTTTTCTTCAGCTGAAATCTTACTGATGGCTGATTAATATTCACGGCCATCCTACAAGTAGACTTCTATGTCTACAATGGAGCTGTCATTCTGATGCGATAAATATACAAGGCGTAAGTACATAAATAAACAAGTTGTCGTGACCAGACACAGACTCGCTGAGACCAGAAGGACACCGTTGTGCTTAAACATCTGCAACTAGCGTATCATTATTGCATTTATCTGTTTGTGTGGTATTGTTTTTTGACACCTTCGTTACATGCAACACTTAAATTAGAGCTCCAAGTACCTTCTGATTAGATAGAAGGTCACCATTGATTAAAGGAGATCTTGTCCCCAGTGGAACCTGCAGTTGAATTGTAAATGAGCACTTTACCTGACCAGAAGTTCTTGGAATCCTATTAGTCGCAGCAGCCCATATTTCTAAATAACAATGTTTGTGTTAATAACATGCTTGTCTTTGCATGCTTGTGTTGCTGTAGAATCAATGTTTAATTATTCTTTTCATGTTTTTTGAAAGTAGTCTTTTATGCCCACCAAAGGTGCATTCATTTGATCAAAAATATAGTAAAAACGGTAATATTGTGAAATATTGTTACAATAAAAAAATGTATTAATCTGTAATGCAATCTGTTACTTTACTGTAATCTGCAATGTAATTTATTCCTGGGACGGCAAAGTTGACTTTGCAGCAGGCATTATTCCAGTCTTCAGTGTCAAACAATACTTCAGAAATCATTCTAATATGCTGATTTGGTGCTGAGGAAACATTTCTTTTTATTATCAATATTGAAAAAAAACTGTTTAATATTGTTGCAGAAACTATGAAATCCTTTTTTTCTAGGATTCTTTGGTGAATAAAAAGTTAAGAAGAGCATTTATTTGAAGAGAAATTTGTATAACAGTGTAAAATTTTTATTGACATTTTTGACAAATTTAATGCTGAATGAAAATATTTATTAAAAGAAATACTGATCCCAAGCTTTTATAGTGTAGGGTAATGGGATATAATGCAAAAATTGTGTAAAATTTATTTACATTTTGATACATCAAATTTTATATTTCTAGTGTATATAAAACCTCGATTATCAGTAATACATCCAGCTATGTCTGCATTTTTTTTTTTTTTTTGACTTTACGAATCAGGCATAGTTTGCATTGCCTATTCCATTGGTATGCGTCATGTTGTGTTTTAGATTCTGTCGTTTCCAAGAATCAATGATGTTTCATCTGATGACACTGTATAATGAAGGACAGTCATGTCCAGCATGCGACAGGTGGATTATGCCAGTGTGCTTTTGGAATTATGTAGGATCAGTGAGCTGGAAAATAAGAATTAGTGGGTTATAGAAGACTCCTCAGAACTGCTGGGAGAAGATTGCTCCTCAAATCCATGGCAACACAAACCCAGTCTGATCTCCTGTATTGTTATCATGTAGAACATTGTGTCAGAAAATGAAGCCTGTGGTCCTACTCCACCCCTCTGTCTTCATCAATGTTCATAAAGACCATACACTCACTGCCCACACATTTCCTTCTATTAGTTGGAAATTGTCCTGCAAGCCTCGTCAGTATACTTCTTCTTATATTGTTACGTGTCGTGTCAACATTTAAACCTATGTACTGTGTATATATGAAAACAGGTCAGCCAGTTTGTTATTCAATATTTTACACAGTCTTTCATCATTTGCCTGTTCTGTAATTCACTCACTTGTCTCATTAATTTTTTGACCAACAGGTGATTTCCTGTGCAAGTTAATACCATTCCTACAAGTGACAGCCATCGCAACTAGCATGCTCACCATGACTTGTATTGCTGTAGAGCGTTTCCAGGGAATCCTTTATCCTCTGCATGTCCGCAACAGCTACTTTCTTTGTCATGCCTTCAAGATGCTGGGTGAGTTATGGAAAGAGAGATTATTAAATGAATAATATACTGAATAATAAACTAAATTTGTTAATTCACTTCTATGATGTTACTGTACAGTAAGGAAATGAAAATATAATTTTCCCTTTATAGTTCAACTTTTTTTCACTTTTATAGTAAACTAAAAATATTTATTATATTTTTTCCCCACAAAAATATATGCAGGGTTTTTTCCACAGATTTTCTTACTGTTAAAAATGAGTCTCATAAAAAGAATAATTACAAAAATCAATCAAATAGTGATAATAATAATAATAAAAATACACAATTTCATGATTTCTGATCAGTTTTTAGAAAGCAGAATAAAAATTAATGTCATTAAATATACTGAATTCAGTTTGTTGACTCCTGAAAAAAAACTGAGCTAGACAATTGTGACACTGTAGAAAACAACAAATATTGTGTTTTTGCCTTATTTTACAGTGCCAATGAGGTTGGTTGCCCTGACAGTCTTTCACAAAGATATTTCAAAGAATGTTTTGTCTATATAATGAAAGTGCCAACCAAATTTGAACCCCATTGACTTATGGACAAAACAGTGACCATTTTCAAAATACCTTCTTTTGTGTTCATTTGAAATTCTACAAAACTACAAATATTATGTCTTGTCCCTCATTTTACAGTGGCCGTGTGGTTGGTTGCCCTGGCAATCGCGGCTCCCATGTGGTTTGTTCAGAAAGTGGAGGTAAACATACAACCTTAAGAAAAAATACTACATTCACATTCTGACATTTCCAGAACAATCCCTATCCATTATACAGACCACTATTTGTAGATTAAACAAGCAATTTAGAGATTGCTCACACTCTGGTGCAGGGACATATTATTTAACAGACAAAACTCAAGTCATTAACAGCCAAAGATAAGGGACCCAATGAAATAGGACATAAACATCAGTATTCAGCTCAGATAGTAATATCAGTTAAATCTATCTGAGGAAAGAAAGAAATGCCATAGTTTTCATTAAGTTTATGAAATGCTTTGTAATTATTAAACCAAAAGATTCCATGAAAGAAATAGAAAAAAGCAGTTGATGGTTTAAATATAAGCAGAACTTGTCTTGACTCGTCATTCACTGCAGCTACCACCAGTGGTAACAGATGCATCAACACTATTAGAATCAAATTAGATGTTGCTATGCTAGAGGAAACCATTGAGGGCTTCAAATGCAATGCCCATTATGTATTCATTGAGATAATAATGCCTTCCACTTATCATGTTTGTGTTTTTGCTTTGTTTAATGTCCTTGCATGTGCAGCTTTCACACATTTTTTTTTTCTTATAGATATTTTGTATGCATCACTTCAATCAAATGATCATTGATGTTATGCTGTTTCAGGCATTAAGCAGATAAACTTCATAAGAAGGACAAAAAGCTGTCTTTAACCATTAGTAATGCCTGTCAGTCAGTAAATCAGACCGTTATAATTCATTTGTGAATTAAAAAGCATCATCATGAGCAGCATTATACAATATTATTTGCTAAACAAATTCATTAGATTGAATATTCTCTCCATCTGTCTTTTTTCATAATAGAAAAGAATGAAGGATTCACATAATAAGTTGCCTCTTATTTAACTACCCAGGTGAAATATGACTTTCTGTTTGATGTCCACCACACCTGTTGTTTGGAAGTATGGCCAAGCCAGAAGCAGAGGAGAGCCTACACTACCTGTCTGTCCGTCCTGGTGTTTCTGGCCCCCCTGATGACCATGGCCATCCTCTACTGGAAGATCATGCGGGAGCTCTGGGGCAAGCACAAAGTACACGACGTAATGTTTGAAACGCTCCCGGGATCTGAAATCAACAAGATTACCAGGTTAGTCTATAACAGGGGGTACGCTTGCTATCATTATTGTCTCAAAAATGAAGTTATGCATTAAAAAAAATATTAATATTAAATTAACTGCAACTAAAGTTGTAATTTACATTAAGAAGCTAAATACACTGCTCAAAAAAATTAAAGGAACACTTTTTAATCAGAGTATAGCATCAAGTCAATTAAAATTCTGGGATATTGATCTGGTCAGTTAAGTAGCAGAGGGGGTTGTTAATCAGTTTCAGCTGCTTTGGTGTTAATGAAATTAATAACAGGAGCACTAGATGGGCAACAATGAGACTACCCCCAAAACAGGAATGGTTTTACAGGTAGAGGCCACTGACATTTTTTTCCCTACTCATCTTTTCTGACTGTTTTTCACTAGTTTTGCATTTGGCTAGGGTCACTGTCACTACTGGTAGCATGAGGCGATACCTGGACCCTACAGAGGTTGCACAGTCAGTCCAACTCCTCCAGGATGGCACATCAATACGTGCCATTGCCAGAAGGTTTGCCGTGTCTCCCAGCACAGTCTCAAGAGCATGGAGGAGATTCCAGGAGACAGGCAGTTACTCTAGGAGAGCTGGACAGGGCTGTAGAAGGTCCTTATCCCATCAGCAGGAACGGTATCTGCTCCTTTGTGCAAGGAGGAACAGGATGAGCACTGCCAGAGCACTACAAAATGACCTCCAGCAGGCTGCTGGTGTGAATGTCTCTGACCAAACAGCCAGAAACAGACTTCATGAGGGTGGCCTGAGGGCCTGACGCCCTCTAGTGGGCCCTGTGCTCACTGCCCGGCATCGTGGAGCTTGATTGGCATTTGCCATTGAACACCAGAATTGGTAGGTCCGCCACTGGCACCCTGTGCTTTTCACAGATGAGAGCAGGTTCACCCTGAGCACATGTGACAGAAGTGAAAGGGTCTGGAGAAGCCGTGGAGAATGTTATGCTGCCTGTAACATCGTTTAGCATGACCGGTTTGGTGGTGGGTCAGTGGTGGTCTGGGGAGGCATATCCACGGAGGGACGCACAAACCTCTACAGGCTAGACAATGGCACCCTGACTGACATTAGGTATCGGGATGAAATCCTTGGACCCATTGTCAGACCCTACGCTGGTGCAGTGGGTCCTGGGTTGCTCCTGGTGGCCTCATGTGGCAAGAGTATGCAGGCAGTTCCTGGAGGATAAAGGAATTGATACCATTGAATGGCTACCACGCTCGCCTAACCTAAATCCAATAGAACACCTCTGGGACATTATGTTTCGGTCCATCTGACGGCGCCAGATTGCACCTTAGACTGTCCAGGAGCTCAGTGATGCCCTGGGTCCAGATCTGGGAGAAAATACCCCAGACTCCGTCGTCTCATTAGGAGCATGCACCGATGTTGACAGGCATGCACACAAGCACGTGGGGTCCATACAAACTACTGAGTAACATTTTGAGTTGCTGCAATGAAATTTCAGCAAAATGGACTAGCCTGCTGCATCATTTTTTCACTTTGATTTTTGGGGTGTCTTTTAATTCAGTTGATTGATAATTTTCATTTATCTTGGCATCCTTTCATTCCTAACACATTACCCAGTCCATATCAGTATAGATATCCAGCATGATATTTTTCCCCATTGAGATCTGATGTGTTTTCAAAGTGTTCCTTTAATTTTTTTGAGCAGTGTATATTTAAGGGATACTTTGCCCAAAATAAAAATACTGTTGTGGTTTCATTTGGATTGCACAGGTGGAGTAAAGGTCCATTCACATCCAAAACAATTAACTATAATTATACAGTTTTAAGGATCTTTTCCAGCTGATGAACATAAACATTTTAAAACTGATCAGAATCCACCTGACCTTAAGGAGCTTAAGCACTTAAAGCAGTAGACAAGGTAACTGACAATATTGTGTCTAAAAGTTACTCAATACAATTTTTTTGTTTTTTTACTGTGATATAAAAGCAATGATCCTTTTCAAACTTTTTTGTCCACATAATGCATAAAACAACATTGGACCCCATTAACTTTCATTGTGCATACAAAAAACACTGTAGTGTTTTTTTTTCTTCTTCCACAGAAGAAAAAGTCAGGTTTGGATCAACATGAGGGTGAGAAACTAATGAAGAATTTAAATTTTTAGGTGAAATATGCAATTAAGTAACATTACAATGTAGTATACAAGTATATGACTCTGTACATCATTAAACAGATCACCCAAAATTAAAAATTTGGTCATCATTTATACAACCTCATGTCATTCCAAACCTGGAATTTCTTTCTTTTGTGAAAATTTGTTTTGGTGCATTTTGCTGTGCTTATTTGCCTCTTTATGATGAATGGCTTGTTGTATTCCTCATTTGTAAGTCACTTTGGTTAAAAGTGTCTGCTAAATGAATAAATGAAAAATTTTGAAGAATGTGGGTAACCAAACCATTTTGGTGACCATTGGCTGCCATTATGTGGACAGGACAACTGAGATATTTTTCAAAATATTTTAATTTATGTTCCACAGAATAAAGTTATAAACATTTGTTATGACATGAGGGTGAATAAATGATGACAGAAAATTGAATTATTATTTTTAAGCTTTTGCAATGTAAGCCTCATTGCAAAATATGTAAATACATTAATACTGTACAATATTATAGACCAAGCTTACAATGCAACACTCAGTTTTATACAATATATAACAGGGTGTCCTTGCTCCATCTCTATTCACCAAGAAACCAGAAAAAGGTTGAAGACCCCTGGGCTAATAGCACAGCATGGATAGCTATGTGATGAGAATCCTTATGATTTTGACAATAAACAACAAAAAAAACTACTTTTTTGTTTGTCCATATAATTCTGCGAATTGCACTCTGCTTTTGAAAGGCCTATTTAGCAGATGCTTTGATTGCCGGTATTGCGTAACGTCTGCATTGTTGCTCTCAGATCACATGGTCTTGGTAGACTGGTACAAATGAAATGGTGCTTGATTGACACACCTGTATTGTGCTGTTATTGACATGCCTGTAACAATACAAATGCCTTCCATTCTCAGGAGGAAGAAGCGTGCGGTAAGAATGATGGCCACCGTGGTGCTGCTCTTTGCCGCCTGCTGGGCGCCTTTCCATCTGGTCTCCCTCCTGCTTGACTATGGTACCACAAAACTCCTTGTGCTCTTCCCTCTTGCTTACTGTTGTCAATCTCCCTGTTTTTTATTCCCCTCACAAGAAATAAAAAAAAACAACCTTTTACAAGTGTCTGTCAGCCAACTGCTGTCCTTCCTATTAGAGTATAGTAAACACATTCTCACTTCAGATTCTCACCTTCTTTTCCACTTTCCTCCTCCTCAACCTTTCATAGAGGTCAGCACCTCATTCTTGTGAACCTTCAACATGCAATCGTTTGTTCTATTATTCCTCTCACAGTTATCACTATGGCAACTATTGTGAGTTTGGTGTATAGTCTCTATACACATATTGTGTGATATCATCAAAAAGCATTAATACAGGTGTAGCATTTACGTGCATGAAATGCATAATTATTTATAATTAATTTATAATTCATAAACATCCTTAATTAATAGAATTTATGCAAAAAAACTAATTAAAACCAATTATACTTCATAAGCAAGTGCAGAATATCAGAACTCTATGAAATGCTTATGATTAGGAAAATTCACAGCAATTCAAAAAAGTCATCTTATTTATTTATATATCTCTGACCCGACCTCTCTGACCTATAGGAGCTATTTAGTTCCACTTAAGAGCAAGACTGTTTCCCTTTCAATTTTTCAGCACATTTTTCCATCTGCACTTACTCAAGGTTTCAGTCTTTTTATACACATTTTAATACACTGATTTATAATATTTATTTTTCTCTGCCCAGTATTCTGTCCACTTCATTGTCATGTGAACAACACGCAGTACGTTTCTTCTGTTCTTTCCGTGCTTCACGTGCTTCTCAGCTGCAACAAAAGCCTTTCAGAAGACAGCATAACCAATTCTTCTATTTCCAGTGAAATGACATCCATAAGCAGACAAACTGGAGCCTCTCGGGTTTGGAAATGAAGGTTTAAAGGAAAAAATGAAAAAGCACATGTGACACTAACATGCTTGCATCTCCAGAGACTCACTTTCTACAGTGTATAGCCTACTGTTCAGCTAATCTTGACACTGACAAGTTCATTCCTTTTTAGTTTTCACTTTTTCTTTTAAAAAGCTATTTAGTGATAAATGAAAGCACACAGGAAATAAACAAGTGACTTCTTTGTGAGTGAGTGAGTGAGTGAGTGAGTGAGTGATTGAATCACTGACTCATACGAACTTATTTGTTCAAAACCACAGATGAAGCAAGTCATAGAATGAGTCATTCAACCGATTTGTTCAAAACATTCAAGAACAAAACACTAGCATTTTTTCAGAGACACTTGGAACTGTTTGCGTTGATGGAGCAAAAATACAAAACATAAAATGCCGTTTACACCAAGGACAACAACTATACCTATAAAGTTTTAATAATGGTTATAATTCTATAAGAATACGAAAGTTCACAATTAGGAAGGATATTGTTGGAATGACTTTAGAAAGATTTTTTCCAGCTGATGAATGATAAAAAAATTGCCAGCCAATCAGAATTCAGCTTGACTAGTTAAAGTGGCAGAGGACGTAACTGCAGCACGTTGTTATAATAAACAGAATGATATTTTGCATTGGTATGGATTCTAATATAGCTAAAATATACTCTAGACCTGGCATTTTTTAGTCCATTACCCTACATCTTGTGTTTTTAACACAAAAGCTAGCCCTTAAAAGTCAATCCTGAAGTATTTTATTAAAGTTTTTATCTTGATTTGTCGAGAAATTTCCGTTTATAACTGTACCTTGCACATCTGTTATTTGAACACAGGTCAGCTGGATCTTGATCTTGACTCAGAGTTTCTCCTAATCAGCGTGGTTCAGATCCTGGGATTCAGCAACTCTGTGTGTAACCCGCTGGTTTATGCTGCCCTCAACACCACCTTCAAAAGAGACCTGCTGGCTCTGCTCACTCGAAGATGCTCTGGTGCAAGAGGTTGCTGCTGTAGCTCGTGCTCCTGTTGGTCCTGGAGGAGTCACAAACGAGTGGGCATCTCAGCAGTGGAATCAGTGGAACCCAGACGAGGCCTGGAGACAACATGCAGACAGGGAGGGATCAGATCATGGAGCAAACCAGCATGGGAGGCTGAACCAGAAAGGCCTACATCTAACATGTTCCCCCCCATGAACCTTCTCAGCGCCATCAGACCCAAAAAGACCTCCAGTACCATGATACTAAGTGTTATCGACCCTCCACACACAGACAGCACGTCTGGATCTGACCGGCCTCTCACAGGCATACTGGGCGAGTGAATGTCAACAGAATGAGATTGTAGTGATAGCTTAAACTCGTCAACTTAATGACTTAGAAGACAAGAATCCTTCAGGAGCTCAATCACAAATATAGCCACGGTTTTTATTTTTTTGCTAATGATGTGGATTCAACAACCTGCAGGCAGCAGTTTTCAGAGCTTTGAAGGATGTTTTTGTTTTTGGAGCTCAGTTAATATCTCCACGATAAGGATGGGAGCGAGTCACCAATGAAAGAAACTGAGATGGTTTTGAGGTGCTTTCAGTCTTTGAGCTTCTAAAAAACCCACATATGAACAAGACCAGCAACAGTACATCATTAGTTTTAGTTCGGCTCTGAGAAAGACCAAAGACCATGTGTGCACCCTTCCTAGACTGTGGTAAATATTTTCTAGCTGTATTAGATTATTTGTAGAACAATGTGGCTCATTTATTATTATTTAGAATTTCTGCGTGAAATCTGCCTTTATACGAAAAAATCAAGACTCCCCAATAAATTGAAACCACACATAAGCAAAAATTACGTACTCTGGGTAGCGTTATAAACAAGTTAAGAATACATCTCAGACAATTTATCTTAAATGTATAAAAAGAGTAAGAAAAGGTGTGTTACAGCTCGAGTTGTGATGTTCCTCTGCATAAAAACGCAGATACGTGTCTGGCTAATGAGAGGTATGTATAATACATGATTATTGTGTTTGAAGAGATGGCACACTTGCTCGGCGTTGCTAGTGGGTCTTGCTGCGCGTGCTCTCAAAGTGAGAACGCGGCTTTAGCATGACGAGAGTTGCGCGGAATAAAGTCCTTATATGGAGCTGATTTGGGTGCGTTTTGTGTAGATTATTAATTTAAGGCACGCGGTTGCTAATTTAGAGATATTATATTATATATTAGAGAGCAAATTTATTAAAATAGAACTAAGTACAAATTCATATACGTACACACGTTCTCCTGTACGTATTAATCCATGCAATTATTAGTGAATGAGACCCAGTTTCTTTTAATGCCAGTTTGTGGAGAGCAGCATGAAAGATTATTTGATGATTGTTTGGCTGTGCTTTTATGTCTCATATTCAGGAGTGTGTGCAGCCTCTTGCCTCAGCGAATGTGGATTCTGTCTCCATGGATGGGCCCAAAGCCTACCGGAAGGTCTTAGAGTCAGCAGGAGCCTGCATAGACGTTTGGAGATGCCCAGCTGAGTGCGGACAACACACTCTCCATAAAGCCTGACAACTCGGATTTATATCATGACAACTGTAGAGTTTGCTATAGGGAAGATTTCACTATTCAGACAACCTGGAGATAGAGATTACATAGAGATTGGTTGGCAGAACACACACATTTGGCACCTTGATACCTTAGCTCATCATACTATCAGCATCTTTACAATGGTTGTTATTGTTTAATTGAAAGATCTTATTTTAAAAGATTGTTTGCATATTTTTCTATTGCAATACACATAAAAATAACTAAGTAGTCTAGATGCTTTCATCACTGTATATCTTTGTTACAGTGACTTTGTAAAAATTGCTTTTTGATGCTTCATATTAAAAGTCTTAATGTCACTGCATACCATTCTTTTATGAAACACTAAAGTTTAATTTATCTCAGTATGTGGCATTGAATTTCATGTTGTCAGTTAATTTCAGAGTAAAGTCTTTAGTGTTAGGCCATAAAATATAATAAAATAAATTAATGTTATTTTAAAAAGATTTAAAGATTCAAGTTGATCGCAAAATTATTTAGAAATTAAGGTTAAATAGTGGTTGTAAGCACAATTTGTAAAAAGGAAAAAAAATGTGTATATACAAATAATAAATAATGACATTATCAATAAATAATAAATCAATACACTCTACAAAATGCTGCTGAATAGCACTAAAAGTGGTTTTTTTGGCTCGTAATCATAGGGGAACCACTACATAACACCTATATCTTTAAAGATGGTGATATGTAGCACCTTAACCACCCCAAACAACTAATTTAATAAAAGTATTAATACTTATTGATATAATTGATATTTAAAATACAATACACCATATCTTAAATAAATTGAGAAACCATTTTATATATATATATATATATATATATATATATATATATATTTGATCAAATAAATGTACGAGGCTTGATGAGGAAGCAGAGAAGACTATTTCAAAAACGTGCAAATAGTGGTGTTTTTCCAAACTTTTGACCTGTACTGTATATATATACACACACACACACACACACATACGTACATATACATATATTTATATACTTATCCTTCAGAAGTCCAAGAAAGAAGAACTGGCAGGGAAACTTTGTATTTTTTTTTTATTTATTTTAAAACAAAAACATTCTACAAACAACTTTGCAACAGCAAACATTTTACATTCATAAACGAGCAAACAATTGTCTAAGGGGAAAAAAAGAGATACAAAACTTCTACTCAGAGAGATATTGAGAAAATGAAGCAAGAGCGAGCACCGAGGCATGCGTCTTTGTTAGGCGTCAAGGCAGGAACAACGTCGATATAAAACTAAAAAAAAATTATGAAAACCTCTGAAAACACAGAGAAACAGATGGCACTGAACTGCTCAGAGGTAAAAACTCCTGCACCTACATCTGAAGAGACACTCAATGTTAAATTCAGTGCAAAAAGATGGAAGATGTGTAGAAAAGCCTGTGAAGATCTGGAAAAAGGTCCCTTGAAATTGATGCAGGTTTTTTCTCTTGCTATTCAACTCTATGTCAATAGGTGGCAGTGCCTGCACTGTACGACAGCTCTACAATTTGATAATTACATGGGGAAGGGAGGGGGAGCCATTTTGTTCTGATCCAATTTCAGCTCTAACTCAAACAACTCTGTTAAAAGGTAAAGCTGATCCGAGATCTGTTCTGAAAATATCATATTTCATACACCAATACAGCTACATAGCTATACAGCCGAGTCAGAAGTCACAGCTCATTTACTGCTATGTAAATGAATTAAGAAGCCCTTTAGATAATATATATTCCTCTTGGTCATTTTAATTTCAATTTGTTCCTTCGGTTTGGTTTTTAGGAAGTACTTCATTATGTTGTGCTCTTAGGGCTTCCATAAATATACATCTATTAGTTTCGTTTAATAGAATTCTTGACAACTATTTACAAACTAGACAAAAGGCAATTAAACTAAGTAGTTTGTGGATGAACATAAATTTCCTTCATCTTTTAACTATCTAAAACACGTACCTGTGCACTACCGCATATAAAACTAAGAACAGCGAGCAGAAGTTTGAAATGCCTCCTTATCCTCGATATTATAATTCAACCTGTGGAAGCAGATACAAGCGTCCAAGACATACTGACCGTGGTACTCTTTCAAGCTTTTCTTTATCTTTTCAGAACATAAACGACAACACCATTAGCTGGGAACATAAAATCCACAGCGAAGGATACGTTTTGTGATTCATATAACAAGAAATGATGTGTCTGTAGTAAGCGACACACTCGGGGTAAATGCAGAAATGCCTTAGCTAAAGAAAACTATATGAAGATGGCACTAAATCTGCTTGTGAAAGGACCAGAAGGATTTGTCTGGTGAACATCTCAGTCACGCCGCCTGAAAGGCGCGATAAATGCTTCAGGAACACTTACTGTAGGTGAATATTGGTAACAGGTATAAATAATACGTAATTACACAAAACAAATAAATACATCACTTATTTAAATATAAATAAGGAAAACGGAACAGGCAAGAAAGGTCGAGAAGGTTGAAAAACATCTCGTCCGCGCACCAAACAGACGAAGTAGGGTCATTTGCGGAGAACAAAAAAAAATTAGAAATCACCTTTCACAGACTGGCAAAAGAAAAAAATCTTGTTCTGAACTTCAAATGATACCCTAAACTGCTGACATACGTCTGAAACTCCAAAACTCAACCTGAACCGAGTTCTAAACTCATCTTGAAGCATATTTGTTCATTTGTAACCGAGTTTAACAAGGTTTGTAGCTAAGAGCAGAAGTGATTCACTGCAGAAATATGACTACATGTAGTGTGAAGCTTGTGAACATCTTCAGTTTGTGCCTGTCAGTACTAAATACACTTGTTTTAGTTTGAACATTTGGCATAACCAAAGGTTTAATGACATCTATACGTAGGCTTTGGACCAACCTGTAGTTTAAAAGCCTGAGGCCAGTGCATTGAATAACACTACAATGCACTGTTGAGAGGGAACACATCGCCCTCTGCTGCTAGCCAGTGTAAATCCTCAAAAAAGGTCCAGTGTTGGCTTCTAAACCCAACGTGGGCGCTACAGAGAGGTGATTCTCCAATGTCTCCATAACAGGACATCAAGTACATGCCATGAGACCCACAAGACCCACTGGGGAGTAATCAAAACGAATGTACACCTCTCCATTATTTAGTTCTTGTACTCAACAAATATCCTGCAGTCTTGAAGAGACATCACTCATATTTGTAGTAGCCTCGTTCAACAGCCTTGGAGGCGATGTGTTCTGCTGAATACCGCTGGTCCAGGTCTAGCAGAGCCTGTAGTAACGTGTTGATGTTTGCCCGCAGGCCCTCTTTTTGCATCCAAACCCGCAGTAGGTCGTAGACTTTGTCTACAGGGTGCTGCGTTTCGGCCACCTTGATGGCGTTGTCACTCACGCCGATGCTACGGAAAAACTTGTTGTGGTACCGCACATCCAGGGTGTCAAACAGGTCGAAACTCTTGCTTAGAGACTCCTCCTCACCTATTAAATCAGAGCAATACATTAGACACGTTCTCATGGCCCTTTAGGAATATAAACTTGAAAAGAACCAATTATATTAATGAAAAGGGTACGTTCTGTACTTGTAATTAGGATTAGGATTAATTCAAATACATAATTAGTTTTATATTTATTTTAAACACTACCATTCAAAAGTTTGGGGGTCAGTATTTTTTTCAAGCAATTAATCTTTTATTTAACAAGGATGCATAAATTCATCAAAAGTCACACTCATGACATTTAAAGTTTTCCATTTCAAATAAATGCTGTTCTTTTGAACCTTCTATTTAAAGAATCCTGAGAAACATAATAGTTTTAAAGTCAAAGTCAGTTTTAAAGTAAAGTTAAAGTTTTAAACTTCACCTTTAAATTCACATTTACTCAATATAAACCAAGAAATGTTGTTGCCATGTTGTAGTTATGTATTCTCCAAATACTGTGTTTGAGAGAATAATATCTTACCAAGTAAAGGAACAAGTCTTCTCGGAGGACCATCATCCTATAAAATAACAAAAAAAAAAAAAAAAAATCTGGTTTAGCAATGTTGTGGATTTACTTAATTTTTAGTAAATAAAGATTTCTGCTTGGGGACTAGGATCTTTCCACACATTTGTTGGCACTATCTTGTCATTTCACTGCATTTTGATGGTTAATGACTGTGTGATTGATCCCAATTTTTACTAACCCGTGCCCATGGTTCTGTAACTGTCTCCGTCTGTCTAGGGGCTGGGGGACTCGATCGTGGCGATTCCTCATTGTAGACTGCAGGAGGAAGGGCAGATAGACTGGTTTGGGAAGAGCTGGTAGTGTTTGGCAAGCTGTCGCCCAATCCCCGGTCCTCATCCTCCACTGGTATGCTCTTGGTGCCTGTTTCCTGCGTTTCTTGCGTCAACAACGGGCGGGACTCTGGGCGCTGCCCCGCTTCAATCTCTAATCCAGCATTGCGGCTGTTCTCTTGCTCCTCTTCTGATCTTGGATGCTCATCCTACGTTACGTCAAGAACAACAACAATTGATTAAACATTTAAGTTGAAGTAAATTTAATAAAAAAGTATTTTTTATCATATAATTAATTTAATATTTATGAATTATTTTTAATTATTTGTAAAATATATATATAAAATTTCTTTTTTTTTTAATGTAAAGTTTATTTGCAGCATCAGAATAATATTAACCTAATTAATCTAATAAATCAAAATAATGCATAAAAAGCCAACCAACACTTACAATAGAAATCTTCACATCATTCAAATCACCAGGAGTGTCTGAAATAAAGTTAATAGCAAATATGTCCATAAAAATATGTATTTAAAGTAATTTCAATAGAAGTACATTTGATTTTCCACTCTACAGATCTATTCCATAATAATGTGAATCAATTGTTATACAATCTTCATATACACATAACAACTGACACTACAGTGTTATTCAATAAAAGGATTTTTAACATACCGCTTAGTTGACGTTGATGTTGACGTCTCTTATAGAACAAAATCATTCCAGCCACAATTGATATGATCAGCAGAAATAAAACTAATATAACAACCGCTGAAAAAGAAAAGAAGTTTAGATGAAATATTTCCTTCTGTTCTTGTAATTAATGTCAAGGTTGAGTCACTTTCATTTCAAGTTAATTTAGGATTTTTGTATGCATATGCTTGCCTTACCTGTGGTAACAGTGTTATCTGATGCCGAAGGCTTGTCCGTTGGACCTTCTGTCGGAGGAGAGTTACGCTTCCTGCACTTCGTATTGGATGTCGCAGTGCAACGGCTCACTTCTTCCTCATCAGCTTTGCACCTACAAAACCACAGTCAAAAATATGCCTTTTAGAAAAGGTGTGAAGCCAAAGGCCTAAAATAGGTGTCTTTAAATGATTGTCATTATGAATAGCACAGTAATAGCCTCAGGGGTTAAAGGTGGAGAGAGTGAATCAGTGGGAAAGGGATCTGACTCATTGGATGAGGAGATCTAAAGCAGAGGCTGGGGCTGAAAGGTTAAGAGAATAGAAAGTGGGAGTGTCAGAGCTGTCTGCTTTCATCTGGGTGTTGTGCTGCAGATCAGAGGTCAAATGGGAAGAGCACGTTCCAGAGGAAAGGAGGAACTCACTTGGCGCATTTCTTGCACACTTCACAGGGCTCGTCTGGCAGGCAGAAGGTACCGGGTTTGCATTCACACTTGGTGTTGCTTGTTTCGGTGCATTCTGCAACCATGATCTGATCTGTAAAAGGAGAAAGAGAAGCAAAAAGGTGAGGGAGGGAAGGATGAAGAAATCAGAACAAGTGGGAGAGAAGCAATGGACCTAATGGTTTTTGCCTCAGCAAACAGTTCAAATGCAATGAATGTTGGATCAATCCAGATTTGATTCAGATTCATAGAGAATGATTTAGAGTTTATCTGTTACTACTAACATCTGCCTCTGAGAACAGCTGGAATAGAAAGAAAGTCTTAACACACATCAGAAGGGTGAACTGAATGATTGCATCAATCCAGATTCAATTCATATGCTAAGAGAACAATCCAGAGCTAGATTTAATCCAGATCTAGATCAAAAAATAAAGAGTCTATATATTATCCTGATCCAATTCCAGATTTAATCCAAATTTAGATTAAATAATACAATGTATGCATTTTAAACCTAATAAATGCCTCAGAAGACAGTAAAATTGCACCTCTACAAGGTAAAATGAATTATATACATTTCAGATAAATCGAGATCCTGATCCAGATTCAATCCAAATTTAGATAAAAACAAGATTCACAGTATTATTGTTAAAACTAATCTCTAAGCCAGCTAAAATGCACTTCTCCAGGGTAAAATAAGATGTTTACATTTAGGATAAATCCAGATGCTGATCTAGATTCAATCCAAATTTAAATGAAATAATACAAATGTATGCATTTTAAAACTAATATCTACCTCAGAAGACAGTAGAAATGCACCTCTGCAAGGTAAAATGAATTGTATAGGCCTACATTTCAGATAAATCCATATCCTGATCCAGATTCAATCCAAATTTAGATTTAAAAAAAGATTTATAGCATTATTGTTAAAACTAATTTCTAAGACGACATCTGAAATGCAACTCTGCAGGGTAAAATAAGATATTTACATTCTGGATAAATCCAGATTCAGTCCAAAATTAGATTTAAAAAAATGATTCAGTGTTTAAATGAATGACTGGACAAATGTTCAGTCAATACAGATCCAGTTTAAGTCCAGAATCAGATTCATTTGACATTCAGTACAACTACCTGTAATATCTGCCTCAGAGAACAGCTAAACTGCATGGAAAGTCTTAATCAACACACCCTCGTGACTCGGCAAGAAGAAGGGCTAACCTGGGAGTGATTAATTGTGCAAAATTGATACCGAACAAGACGCCACATGATACAGGCACGCCCTGCATCATCCTAAAACACATGCGTGCACACAAACCCGGACAAGAGACACAAAGGTGTGCATAAACTAGAGGATAGATCAGTCATTCATACACATACAAATGGCTAGTGAAAGAACACAGGAGTGGGGCCACACCCAGGACATGTAACATTAGGAGATCAGATTCCCAGGAGCGAGGTGTCCAGCACAGGAAACACTAGACTCGGCTCTATTCATGGGGCCTGCTTATGTCCCTGTCCTCTTGAGAATCCTATGGGAGGCTCATTGTCTAAACGGGCGAGCGAGATTTTGTTTATACGAATATGTAGTGTTTACAACAGAGTTTGGATCTGAACAAGCAGTAGGGTCTTGTGGGAAAGAGTGTTTAGGTAAATCAAATGATTTAATAAACGCTAAATGTGGCTGTCCAATCAAAATAAACAGCACTTTAATGGATGGCTTTGACTTCATAGGAACCAGAGACAGACTAAATAGCTTTGCAGAAGAATGGGCTGTCACAGCGGAGCTTTCTGCGATGGGTTCAATGTGCTTTAGATGTTCCGTCTCACTTGGAGATCACAGTATGCCGCACATTTTTCCATCCCGTACAAAAGGCGATTCTGAATTTCCAAAAGCAAATAATTCTGATGCCAGTACAGCTGTCATCTCTGAGATTTTTTTTTTTTTCTAATTTATGTTTTCCGACAGCAGATTCAGAAGTTAATTGTTTGTCCAGTAGTCACCAGTGATGGGTTGTGTTGCTGCCTTCCCAGCATGCCAAGGAACATGTGTGTTCCATTATTCATTCGAGATGTATAAATGTTACATTCCTGAGTGCTCTGCTTCTCTAGAGAGTCAGTGCAGACTACAGATGGCTGTCTACTGGAAAACTCAACAATCAATTACAAAAGCAGAAGGTTGAGATTTCTGTACCTCCAAGTGCCAGTCACAGGCCTGACACATAAACTTACTTAAGATCTGGCCTTGCCTTTTACATACATCTAATTGTGATATTGACTCAAACTCAGGGGAAAAAGGCTAGACTGGAGAGGAAAGTGGAGATTGTTACCTCTGTGGCACTGGCTGCACTGCAGACACTGATCCATGCCTGTGGGGTGTTCGGCATACGTGCCCTCCTCACATGAAGCACAAATGCCCTTCTCCTGGTCACTGCTACACTTTTGTTTCACATAAGTGCCTGTGAATGGAAAAAACAATGTGACAGACATTAGATCTCAAGATATTGTATTTGGAGAAAAAAAGCAGAATAGGAACAAGTTCTTATTTAGAAACAAACTCATTTAAAATAACTGTATAATTAAGACCACAGAATGCAACATTTGGCCAAAGATTTTTCTTAGTATATATGCTGACACCAATGATCTAGTATTAAAATATTAATTAGCATTACTCATTTGAAAAATGCATTTAGTAAAGAACTTTTTAAGTAACCCTTTCACCCCAATGAGAACGGGAGTATACAACATTTATATGTTTTATGCAATTTTGAGTCCTGTTTAAAATACATGCCACCTTTTTGTCACAATATTAAAATGTTTTTTTTTCTTGGTATATATTCTGACACCAATTATCTAGTATTAAATTATTAATAATAAGCATCTCTCATATGAAAACATTTTAAGTAACCATTTAAACTTTCATTTAAAGAGTATATTTTTTAAGTGTAGTTATGCCATTATTTTTCATAAAAAATGCTTGTTTTATAATATATATTTAATTTTCTCATTATATCTTGTTTTATATGGTTTTAACCATGGTAATGAGAAACCATCCTGTGATTATCATGGGCTTATTAGAAAAACTATACAAGAACGAACAGTTTTATTACATTCCACATATTCTCACTGTAATTCCCACTACTATATTTCCAAATTGTATATTTTGTGTTTAATTCCCATCAGGCGGTTTGGTGATTTAAGCTGCTCTTCATGTGTGCGAAACACAGGCCTCCATTCCTGTGATTCTGGATCTCCAAACACCTCCTTCAACACAAACTTTACAATAACTCTCAACAGACACAGCTCTCTGCTGAACAAGAGTTTTACAAATAAGAATGCTGAGTTTAAAGCTAATGAAGCCTGCTCTATAAAATAACCATTTTGTTTCTGTTTGAATTTTCATCAGAGAATAATACACTTAATGGCAACACTGACAGATGTTTGTCAGCACCTAATCAACATAGCCTGGAAAGCCATTTTAAACATCCTGAAAACCAGTGTATGCTTTAATTTACTTTAAAATCTTTGCTTTGAGCGAGTTGAGTCATTTGTGTTTACAATACTGGCCTTTACAAGGGAAGTTCTCACGGTTTGACAGGAACGTCAGAGATGGATCTTCACTGCTACTTACCAGCTTCACAGTTCTTGCAGCAGAAGCCCCTGTGAGGGTATTCCTGGTTCTCCACGCAGTTCAGCTGTCTTGCTGTGCGGTTCTGGAGGTCTCCTGCAAACCCAAGCTCTGCCGCTCCATGACCCACCTGAATCAAAGCAACGATAATAGGGACCTAGAAAACGAGAGAGAGAGATTTTTCAATATGCATTTATGATGACTTGCATTCATGTACCCCAGTGGGTACTTGGAAATATTTTGGTTTTACTTTGTTAAATGTGTAAAACAGAAATTGTAACTTAAATATTCAAAATAAAAATATCATTAATATTTTAGGAAACATCAGGATTAGGTTTGTCATTAGATTAATATATTTATCTCATATTTGATGCATTGTGCAAACACACTGATGCATTCAGTTACTCAAAAAATTAAAAACAATAATAATAAATGACACTGCCTTTACTCATCTTCTTGTTAACATTATTACAAATATCACAGGAAAAAAGACTGCAAATGACTTGTTAAATGTTTACTCTGAATTTCATTCATAAATTAATGTATTGCCGTTGTTGCTAATGAATAGGTATTTGAGCTTTACTTATGGGGCTGTGGAGGCACACAAGACAAAAAAAAAAAAGTCTGGGAAGAACAGCAGATAAGAGGTTTCTTCAAGAGAAATACCACTTTTATACTTTCACACGGCTGCAGTCGTGCTCTTTCACACACATTTAGCAAACAGAGAGGTATTCTGAGTTCTCATAACTGACCTTGTGTGAGCAATCTAGCATTTAATTCAAACCATCTGATGTGCACATCTGCAGAGCAAAGCAAATTAACAGAGCAGGAGAGAGTCTTTTCCTGGACCAGAACAAAATAACCTACCCTGACAAAACGCACATACAAAGAAACTCTAAATGTGCTGTGGGATCCATGGAAATAGCAGTAAACGTCTAAAAAAACAATTTCTCAAATGGTGGGAAGAAAGTACGTTTTGACAAGATCACTGACAACAGTGTGAAACAATGCTAAATGCAAATAAAAAGCAACTAATCATATAATTATACATATTTAGGCATGTCAACTTATAAAGGAGAAAAACAAAACAAGTCCAATAAAATTTGTAACTGACAACAAAAGCATGCAAATTAACTCAGCAGTAATTCATCTGTCATTTGGACATAATTCTTATGATTCATTAGTTTAATTAACCA